>CM060662.1:20000-187500 GCA_030686955.1 Odontamblyopus rebecca
TAATTTTAATTTTAATTTTAATTTTAATTTTAATTTTAATTTAATTTTAATTTTAATTTTAATTTTAATTTTAATTTACTAATTTTAATTTTAATTTAATTTTAATTTTAATTTTAATTTTAATTTTAATTTTAATTTTAATTTTAATTTTAATTTTAATTTTAATTTAACCCTAACCCTAACCCACTAACCCTAACCCTAACCCTAAAAAACAAAAAAAACAAAAAAAGTATAAAACAAAAAACAAAAAACCAAAAAAAAAAAAAATACATATACTTAACTTGCATCATGTTGGGGTGGTCTTGGGCAGACCACCACAACCACCATCAACGGCAGCTGCGTTTCCCTGGCCGGGCAGCGCAGCACTCAGCCCGAACACAGCCACTCCAAAGGACCGGTGAGAGGCTCCAGGCTGGCGGAGTGAGGCGTTCTGACCGCCTAGCAAGGGCCCATGCATTGGCTGTCTCCCACGGGAGACGGCCCACCCACTCTGCTCCTAACCCTAACCCTAAACCCTAAACCCTAACCCTAAACCCTAACCCTCTGAGAATGACCAAAGTTGTATATCCCCATTGTTTCGCATTACCCCGGATCTTTTCTGTCCTGCTCTCACTTGGCAAAGCTGGTTTAATCATCAATCCTAGTTCCTCAACCGTTTTTGTAATGGTCCTAGGCTCTTCCGTAGCAGAAACTTTGTCTAAATGGTGCTCAAATTTAATCAAGTTGTGAAATGAACGAATCAATTTTTTTTATCATATTATCCGCTGGTCTGTATGTATTCCGCACAAAAGGAACCCTGTCTGGGGCGAACCGTGTTCGTCCAGCCTCAGTTCTGCGTGACTGATATGCACCATCTGAAGGTTTACGTCGCTGATCTGTAACATTTGAAAGTCTACGGGATGTGGTAGGCGATCCATGTCGCTGGGAACCCACGGTGCCTAAATGTCCCGTGTCTCTACGGTCCGAGCCGCGGACCACAGAGGCATAGGAAAGGTACGGTCGCGTGGTAGTCCAAGTCCTGGGAGCCCGGATGAGCTCTTGCGGGTTAGGGTCAGTGTCAGGTGCTCGTCTCCCCGGCGAAGGCGAGTATACTGTGGCTTTCTCCCAGCTCCCAAAACCCCGTGCATCCCCTTGAACCGATCGCTTCTGTTCCCCTTTGTTTCTCTTAAACCGTGTGTCAACATATCCAAACGGGACCCAAATTGAAAGGGATGCGTTGTTAGCTAGTATTGTACAGGATTTGACTAGTGATTGGACAGTGGCATTTGAGATCGCCACCAGATGGGCTGAAAAAAACATTCCACGCCTTACAGAAAAGACAATATTAATTACGAAAGAGCGGATCAACTCCTGTGTTGCCTCGGATCAAACTAGTGCAGTATTGGATACTGCTCCACTACAGCAGCCAGTACAGGTAGATTGTCTGGAACAAACCAGTTCAGACATGGGGAATACCCCACCACAGCAGCCATCGCAAAACAGTGATACGGAGATACAAAATGTGCAACCGGGACAAACGACTAGGGAACGGACGCGAGACTGTGGGACACAGACCACCACAAGCGAGACGCTGGCAGCACACCGGGAGAACAAGATATCCCCTGAGCAAACGGATAGGACACAGATACAAGTGAATGCACAGATACATGCCACTACTACACACCTGGATACACCTATTAGACCACTAGAACAGAGACCTCAGAGAAGGATACTTGCTAGGAATCCGGCTGTTGTTTTGGAGGAACAGTTGGATCAGGACATCGCTTGGCTGAGTGCGGTGCCAGATAGACCAGAGGTGGCCACACAAATGGCTCCCTCGTTACACCAAATGTTGACACCTGTGACGGCTTCTTGTTCTCAGAGTCCAAAGAAAGTCTGGGCACAAACTCCCCCTTCGCGAGTTAGTATGGCGGTTGTTACGGGCAATATTTCACCTGTTATACCAATAGTTATGGAAAATGGTACACCGATGTTTTTATTGGAGGCGGGCCCTGATTCACCTAGGATTTTGGGGCACATAGGAGAGGCATCCCCTACCAACACTGACTGGGGGTCTGTTTCAGATGCAGATCTTTTGGAGACATTAAAGTCACCGAGGGGCAAGTTTATGGTTACCCGACACATTAACACCAGCAGGAAAATGAGCATGTGGAACTTAACTGTGAACAAAAAGTTTGTGATGATGGGAGACTCCAACTTGAGCAGGATAGGAACACACGACATTGAAGATCTACAGATTGAGAGTTATCCGGGAGCAAACTTTAGACACGCACAGGCCATTTTAGAAAAGACCATGACGTTTGTCCATGTCAAAAAATTGGTTTTGGCATTTGGATTGAACAATAGGGCTCAAAAGTCTCAAGAAACGTCTATCAGACAACTCCAGGCCGCCATACGAACTGCTAAAAATAAGTTCCCAACTGCTGAACTGTGGGTTCCTCTCATCAACTACTCTGAACAGCTCCCAGAGCAAGAACAAGTCTCACTGGGTGAGCTCAATGAATACATTGAGGGTTACCTATGCTTCATACCACTGCTACAAAACAGTTTGTTTGCTACTGAGGAAGACAATATACACTGGACGAAGGACACTGCTAGGGGTATGCTGCAACATTGGTGCACTTAAACTTGTCTGCCCCTTAGGGTCAAAAGTTACGGGGCTACCAGCCTGTCCTTCAGACAGGCCCCAGAATGTTATTGTTTTGGCCGAAGATTACAAACTAACACAGACACAATTGGATTTATTAAATAAAGGTCTCACCTTTGTTCCAGCCATTAATATCACCAATCAGCAGGAACAACAACTTCAAGTCGACATACAAAACTATCATAGAAGATTAAAGTTAGCTTTCTTTTTCGACGGACAACCTGATACGGGAAAACAGGAATTTGTGACACCTAGTACTTGGTCCCCTCCTACAGATCAACTACCTCTTGAGGTGGGGGTTCTAATTAAACAGGATCTTAAGGCTTTTCGGAGTAATTTTAGATTGGAAAAAGAATATCCGAATATTACGCCTTCGGAACAAGAAGCTTTATTACAATTGGTACGAAACAAACAATTGATTATCAGACCGGCTGACAAGGGCAGTGTCACGGTTGTCCTGGATAGGAAACAGTACGTTTGGGAAGGTCTGAGACAGTTAACAGATAAAAATTATTATGTTCAATTGGAAAAAACCCATATTTTATCAAACCATTCCTATGGTACACAAAATAATTAATACACTCCATGAGAAGGAATTCATTACAGAAAAACAACAACAGTTTTTGACGGGAGATGGCAACCCTAGAACTCGGAGGTTTTACATGTTACCCAAAGTCCACAAAGAACCTGAAAAATGGTCCCTCCCGTATCGGATCCCTCCAGGCCGACCCATCATATCAGATTGTAGTAGTGAGACGTATAGAACAGCTGATTTCCTCTCAGTTCATCTCACACCCCTTTGCACTAGACATCCTGCTTACATTAAAGACACGTACCATTTCATTTCTAAGTAAGTAAGTAAGTAAGTAAGTATGCCCTTTATTATCCCACAATGGGGAAATTCATGTGTCGCAGTAGTAACAACAGCAACATATATTCCACAAACAACATGAGTAATTGACATACATACAAGACATACAGACATACAAGACCAGAGTTAAAGGAAGGGGATATAAAAAAAAATGCAAGAGAAAATATTCTAAAAGGGTGATTTGTCCTAATAATACATAAGAAAAATAAATCAATAAATATAAAAGTTAAAAGTTAAAAAAGTTAAAAATACCAGGAGGTGGTTAGGGTTCCCCCTACCCCTTCCCCATTCCACCGCTCCCCAACACCCACCCATCATCATCGCCGCCGCCATCACCACCATGGCTACCGCAGAGAGTTGTTATACAGTCTTACTGCATGAGGAAGAAAAGACCTGCGGTACCTCTCAGTCTTACAAAGGGGGTGGATAAGCCTGCTGCTGCTCAGTGAGCTCTCCAGGGCTGCCATTGTTCCATGCAAGGGGTGGTGGACATTACCCAAGATTGATGACAGTTTTGTCATCACTCTCCTGTCCCCCACCACTTCCACATAATCCAGGTTACAGCCCAAGACAGAGCCAGCTCTCCTAACCAATTTATTTAATTTCTTGGCCTCTGCTGCCGTGATGCTGCTGCACCAACACACCACACCCAGGGCTCTACAGTGCGCCCATTTCACTCGCATTTGCGAGTAAATATTTCGTCGTGCGAACGTGGAAAACAAAACAGGCGCACCAGTGCGAGTGCTTCTGCAGCCACAATAAGGAGCTGCGCACAGACGTAACGTGACGAGTTAAACTTTCTACATGTGTCAAACATTAGGGGCAAACTCACACTAGGACTTTAGAATCGTGCCCAAGCCTGGATCGCCCCTAAAGCGCGGCACTCTTGCCCAGCGTGAGCGCAACCGAACCATGCCCGGGCACGATACCTCCGACCGCGCACAACCCCAGCATACGAGCTCCGCGTGTGGCCGATATCACTGATATGAACAAACTCAGCTTCAAAACACACCCACGTCCCCTTAACCGAGCAGCAGGACACACACCTGACCCACACTCAGGAGACAACCCCGTGCCGCTGGACTTCCTTCTTCGCTAAAGCGATGGTTTTGTCTTGGTCTCGTCTCGGACTCGAGCGCATTTGGACTCGGTCTCGTCACGGACTCACAGTCTAAATACTGACTTCGATCATATTTCATTACGGCGGCTGCTGTCCGCAATAAACGTGTACCGATGTGCGGGACCTGTGCGCTGGAGCCCGCAAACACCGCGGCACCGCCAGTGCGCGGCTTGTCCACAGCGCCACCCTCAGCCTGCATCACAGGGCAGGTTAAACGTCCCACCTGTCCACCCGCCTCACATCAAATACGCCTATATTAATTTTATGTCCGTGTCCGCACAGAGCAGAGCTACGGCACAGAGCAGGTGATATGTGGGCTGAAGTTTGACTAAGAAAATGCCAAATAAATCTGTTTGTCACAATGTGCGTTTGGTTTGGTAAATGTGCAGTCTAAAAACCACTGTAAAACCACTAACAGAATGTAACTCCAGTTAGGAATTTGAAAAAACAGGTTTAAAAATCCTACCTATGTTTTTCACTTTGAAGCAGTTTTGTGTAAAGTGCCAGTGGAAGTTCTCTTAAAGAAGAGGTTCTCAAACTGTGGGTGAAGGTCCAAAAAGGGCCACAGAGTGTTCAAGTGTAGTACAGTTTGGCTTATTTTAAGTCTAAATATTAATCAGATAAAATGAAGATATATTTATAAAAACATTGCGATCATGCAGGAAAAGTACAGCCATAATTCTTTTCTTTTCTGTATTAAATTTATTCATTGTTAGTGTTGGTGTGCGCAAGTTTTGCACTGTAATAATTGTTCAAAACGAAAACCTATTTGTGCCCCCATTTTTTTTTCTGTGCTCCTAAAATGTTTGACTTAGGGGCACATGTGCTCCTGAAAAAAAAAGTTAGTGTAGAGCCCTGACCACACCATACATAACAACAGAGGCAACCACAGAGTCATAAAAGGTCCTCAGGAGGCAGTCCTGTACCCCAAAAGATCTCAGCCTCCGTAGCAGGTGGAGTCTGCTCTGCCCCCTCTTGTAAAGTGCTTGTGTGTTGGTAGTCCAGTCAAGTTTCTTGTTAAGGTGAACACCCAGGTATTTGTAGGTGTCCACGATCTCAATGTCTATACCCTGGATGTTCACCGGTACCAGGGGTACTGGTGAACATCTTTGCGCCTGCGAAAGTCCACCACTAGTTATTTTGTTTTTCCAGCGTTAATCTGGAGCTGGTTCTGTTGGCACCATGCCACAAAGTTCTGATTTAATTCTCTATACTCCCTCTCGTCTCCGTTATTAATGAGACCAACCACGGCTGAGTCATCGGAGAATTTTTAAGTGACAGTTTGCAGTGTAATGTGTAAAGTCAGCAGTGTAAATAGTGAAGAGAAGGGGGGCCAACACGGTCCCCTGCGGCACCCCGTGTTACAGACCACAGTGTCGGACACGCAGCCTTTTGTCCTCACAAACTGTGGCCTGGCACACAGGAAGTCCAGGAGCCATGCTGACAGGTGATGGTGCACTCCTGCACGGTCCAGCTTGTCCCTCAGGAGATCTGGTTTGATTGTATTAAAAGCACTAGAGAAGTCATAGAACATGATTCTCACAATGGTTCCAGACCTCTCCAGATGAGACAGGGATCTCTGGGTGAGGAAAATGACAGCGTCCTCAACCCCAATGCCAGGCCGGTAGGCAAACTGCAGTGGGTCTGCTGATGGGCCTACCAGGGGGCACAGGTGGTGAAGGACAAGCCTCTCTAAAGTCTTTGCTAGATGGGCTGTCAGGGCCACTGGTCGATAATGGTTGAGGTCACTGGGCCTAGATATTTTGGGCACCGGTACCACACAAGATGTCTTCCACAGCTGTGGTACTTTCTGCTGCCGCTGGCTCATGTTGAAGAGACGCGTCACAATCCCACTCAGTTATTTAGCGCAGGATTTTAGGAGCCTGGGACTGATTCCATCAGGCCCTATCGCCTTCTTTATCTTGAGCCTGGCCAGTTCTCTCTCCACCTGCGCTGTGGAGAGCACCATACTAGGTGACGGGGGAGGGGGGAGGGGGGAGTGAGGGGCGGTGCGTGCCCTGAAGGGCTGTGGCAGGTCTGTGGCGAGGAGAGTTGGTGGGACCGTAGTCTGTGGAGGTTTGGCTGAGAGGGTGGAGCTGTCTAAGATGGAACAGGGGGTGGGACAGGAGGTGGCAGCTGGTGTTCCGGTTGGAGGGAATTGTGACAGGGCTGGCTGGGGTAGATGGACAGGAGGGGGGTTGGCTGGCTGGTCAAACCTATTAAAAAATCTATTTAGGTTATTCACCCACTCCTGATCTCTAACCAGCTCAGGTCTGGAGTTATTATGCCCCGAGATTGTTTTTAGACTCCTCCAGACCCCACTGATATCACACTGCTGCAGTTGTTCCTCCATCCTCCTCCTATAGCTACTTTTCCCCTCTCTGATCTTCCTCCTCAGTTCTCTCTGTACACACTTCATCTGCTCCCTGTTCCCTGACCTGAAAGCCCTCCTTTTGTCATTAAGGAGGGCCTTTATATCAGGAATAATCCATGGCTTGTTATTTGAGAACAGTCTCACCGTCTTGGTGGGTATGGTGGTGTTCATCCATCCATCTTCTCCCGCTTAATCCGGCTGGGTCGCGGCCCCAATACTCATAGCACCTGACCCCCCCTATGAACCCCTCTGCAGGTGGTGAGCCCACAGGAGGGTGGACAACATGGTCCTTGATGTTAGTTCATAGGGGTGCGGGCATGTTTTAGGTTGATGGGGGAAACCGGAGCACCCGGAGGAAACCCATCCAGACACGGGGAGGAACATGCAAACTCCACACAGAAAGGCCCGGGCGACCCGGGGATCGAACCCACAACCTTCTTGCTGTGAGGCCTGAGTGTTGCCACTCAGCCACCATGCCGCCGGTATGGTGGTGTCAACACAAAAAATTGATGTACTCTGTGACACAGCTGGTGAGACTGTCGATATCCTCCCCATGGTCCTCACAGAACACTTCCCATGTTCCTATTGTCCCTATTGTCAAAACAATCCCTTAACATCTCCATTGCTTCCTCGGACCAGACCTTCCTTGTGTGTGTAGTAACTGGTTGTCTGTGTACCATAGGTTTGTACACAGGAATGAGATGCACCAGGTCATGGTCAGATCTCCCCAGGGGAGGGAGGGGGGATGATGTGTATGCTTCCTTAACGTTAGCGAAAAATAGGTCTAGTGTTTTGTTCCCTCTCGTGTGGCAGGTGACATATTGACTAAATGTTGGCAGCATGGCGGTTGGGGGGGCATGATTAAAATCTCCAGTAATTAAAATGAGGGCTTGTGGATGCTGTGTGCTATCATTAATAATCTGGTTGTTCCAGCAGAAGCTATGTTATTCACATTTGATGTTGATTCATTATACACCAACATTGATATCCCTGCAGGAATCCAAGCAGTTAAGAAAGTCTTCCTGAAATATCCAGATCCAAAACGTCCTGATATGGAACTGTTGCAACTCTTAGATATTAATCTAACAAGAAATGATTTTGAGTTTGATGGAAGGTTCTATTTACAGACCAAAGGCACTGCCATGGGAAAGAAATTTGCACCAGCATATGCCAATATTTATATGGCTGATTGGGAACAAACAGTTTTGGACAAATGTCCTATTAAACCTTTAGTTTATTTGAGATATTTAGACGATATATTTGGCATTGAGGAATTTCAAAACTTTTTTCAGATATTGAATTCTCATGATCCCTCCATCAAACTCAAAAGTTCAACCTCATATGAATCTATTGATTTTCTGGATACTACGGTCTATAAAGGCCCTAGGTTTAAAAATTCTAACATTTTAGATCTTAAAGTTTTTTCAAAACAACAGACACACATGCCCTGTTGGATAAGTCTAGCTTTCATCCTAAGCACACATTTAGAGGTCTTGTGAAATCCCAACTTTTACGGTTCAAAAGAATTTGTACACAGGAAACTGATTTTTTTCAGGCAGTTCAGATTTTATTTAAGGCCTTGAAACACAGGGGTTACCAAAAATCATTCCTCAAGAACTGTCTGAGGACAATTGGCAATCAAAGCCAAAAGGAACAAACACAACGTGTGATTCCCCTCATTACGTGTTATTCAACTAAGGCCACAGAACTGCATAGTGTACTCAAAAGAAACTTTAGGACATTTATTTTGGAACAAGGCCTCTTTCCCAAATACAAAGTTATTTCGGCTTATAAGAAAAATTATAATCTACAGAAGTACTTGGTTAGAGCCAGACTTAAACCAATAGATTATGTACCTAGACCTAACCTCTTAGATGGCATTTTGATACACAAAAGCTTCATTTCTCACAGAACAACCAAGGAGATATTTCAGATTTCTCAGTTTCTTACGTGTCATTCTTATAATTGTGTATATTTGATTTTTTGCTCCACTTGTTTGACTCAATATGTGGGAGCCACGGGAAACTCTCTTTTTGTATGTCTGTTACAACACAAGCGCAGATTAGATCAGTGTTCTACGGGGTCTGAGACCAGGACAGATACTCCTAGGTTGATTTCTCACTTCATATTACATGGATGGCAATCTGTCAGGATAGTAGGACTACAGAGTAGTTTATTGTGGACTAGGGTGGAGAGACTGGAATTCCAGAAAGTGTGGATCTCACGTCTCAACACCCGATATCCCAAGGGTCTGAACTGATACTGGTACGGTTTGTTTACCTCTATCTAACCCTAACCCCTAACCCTAACCTTAACCACTAACCCTAACCCAGGCCACTAACCCTAACCCTAACCCCCAACCCTAACCCTAACAGCACAGAAGGAGGAATCAGGATATTGACTTCATGCTTCTGAATATTTTAGTACTGCGTCATTAAACATGTTTCAACATAACAGTACTTAATTATTTTAACTATCAAAAATTAAGTAGTGAACCACAGTTTCTCTCTGTAACATTTTCAATCATCCTTGACATTTTCCCTGCTCTGTACCTCTGTAGCTCTGAACTGAGTTATCCAATTATAAAAAAAAGTGCTCCTGAATGCCACCGACTCACATACTCATACAGATGAGCATTCAGGCCTCATGTCTCACCTGCTTCAAAGAGAGTGGGGCCCTGAGGGAGACCTCAAACGTGACACAGGAGCTAATCATCTCTATTAGCTTCATGTTAATTAGCCCTTGCTTTTATCAGCACTCTGATTGATTTGGTTGATGTGCTGGAGTGGGAGGGGCATCACCATGAGCAAAGGATCTATGGTGAGAGCTGTGAAAAAGCCACTGGATATTGAGTTTGCATAATAGTGAAAGTATAGTGCCATTTGTGTCAAGTGCCACTGTGCCCAATCTGTCAAAATTGGGCACACCACCTTTAACAAAACAACATATTTTATTATTTTAACGTGAGCCTTATACTCTGTCTTATAGGTAACAAATGCCCAAATGTTTTTCTTGTTTCTTTGCTGTTGATGTGTGCTACCATTTCATCAAATTAATGGTTATTGTGCTTGTGTCTAATATATATGATGCCCATGGATCATTGTTTTATAATTAAATCACAACATTCAGTAAATGAAACAAATGCGCTGACAACCACATTAGAAAACTGTAGTGCCCAATGGGGGCTGACATCGCCGTAAACCTCATCACAAAACTGTCAGTATCTCCGGTGAGTAGAGGATAAAAAAGTGCCAAAAAAACTACGCAACACTTACAAATCTTATGTGTATCACTGATTATACAAGTAAATTGGAAAATGAAGTACGTCATAGTGGGTGTATGCTGGAGGTGGTGGAAACAGGGGTTGATTGGAGCAAGGACATCTAAAAAAAACCCCTGAACTGTTGCCTTGGACTGGTTTGAAAATGATCCGTAGATAAGTGTGATCATCAGATGTGAGTGATGAGTGCTGCAAATTCCCACACACCTCAAAGGCAGCAGCAGCAGCCTCAGTCCTGTAACAGCACATGCCACATGGAGACAACTCTTCATTTATCAAATATTTATGAGATGCTAATGTGCACAAGAAATAATGGAACCATCCCCAAGCACCTGTTTGGCTGGCAGCTCCTCTCCTCACATACACATACACTCTCATACAAGCAAGGGTAGACTGACCCCTGTCCTGCTCTGTCTGAGTCAGGACATATTTTCTGTAAATAGTGTTACTGTTTACTGTTTTACTTAGTGTTTACTCTGTGTAATAGAAGTGGACTGAGGGGGTGTTACGTCACCCCTAGTGTTCGGTTGCTGTTACTGCACCATCTGCTGGGCTGCACCATCTGCGGAGCTGTACAAATTCCAGAGCAGATAATGATTTAAAAACACTCTTGCATGATTGTAATGATGATATGTATTGATTTAACTCCAGAGAGTTTTATATTATGCATTTCCTTAAATCACAACAGCATCAAAAAATGTTAAGGATGTCACTTTTTAGGCAGGGGAGCCGGAGGTGTGTACATTAGCGAACTTTACTCCATTTGTTTGATCAAACAACACCACTAATACACATTTATTTATGTATTTATTTATTTAACATTCCCTTCTGTAACAGATAACCCTATGTCTTGTCAATCATCATATATTTTTTATAATCTTCCTGATGACCTCTTGTACATAGCTGAGATTTTTACTTTTGTCTAAGTTTTATTTATGTATTTAACCTTTATTTTACCAGGTAAGTCGGTTGAGAACCAGCAGTTATAGCAGCTAATCTGCAATCAGGGCCCATATTTGGAAATCCACTCAAGAGACAATTAGGAATATTGAAGAATGGGTCAAATGCAGAGAACAATGTCCCTTTGGCTTTCCCACCTTCAAGGCAAAACAGTTTATATGAAGGAACCACTCACATAGTCACACACTAGTTTTATGCACACACATGGGGAGAGATAGCTTAAGTGCCTTTGTCCAAGAACACAATGCCAGCATTCATCTGTGGGAGCTGGAATTCTACCGCCAACCTGTGGTTCAGTGGATCTGACTGCTCAACCATTGATGCTTGTGTCAAGAGCCGAACTCACACCACCAACCTTCAGATCAGTGGACAAACACTCAACCAACTCAGATACTCCTGCCCCTTTCTGGACTTCCATAGGCCCAGGACCTCACATTGAGAAGCTTCAGTGCTAGACATTTCATAGTATAAACAGGAGTCATATTGGCAGTCTTCTGTTTTGAGACAGAAACATGGTCCTGCACAAACAGAATATATTAGCTGTGTGTTTTTACCCTTGCAGCAAGGTGGTCCCAAATGAAAGGCCTCCTCTTTAAAACCAACAGGACGGTAGCGGCAGGGCCCTTGAGAGCTCCACAGAATGCGTGTTCCTGATTTGAGGTTGTTGCCAAGACGCCTCCTACTGCGAGTCTTTGGAGCAGATCTATTCTTAGGCTTCTCATCACCGCGACAACCTCATCTGCCCCATCACTACGGAAACCATTTTAACAGGAACTGATATTTGTCCAAAACAGTATAAACCAGGGGTACTCAATTACAAACTCAAAAGGTCCACTTATCACATTTACAGAGTTTCCAGGGTCTGAAAAAGTGACGGTGGATTTTCAAACTTAGAACTTCCAACAAAAAATTTAGTAAATCCACATGGAACATTTGAACTATGCACGTAAATATTTGGTCTCTGCAGGGGAAGGTCAGCACAGACTCCTTGTACAAGTATGGCTTTCTCATATTTGAATAAGTAAATTATCTGGACTTTATTTCTGTCTCAAGTGTATTTTTGTCTAGCAGAAACTAACGAACACGCAAGGAAAAACCTGGTTTCCCTTACACCAGGTCTGAACCAGATCTATAACTGGACTAAAATCAGGACTAAACCAGGTCTATAAACAGGACTAAATGTTTTTTTTTTCTCCTGGCCAATGAAACAACCTTCCATCCCCATCTTGCGGGATTTGCAGGCAGGAGTGGGACAAAACATTACAGATGCGGGCAGGAGCGGGACTAAAAAGTCACAATCCTTTGCGGGAACGGGTGGGAGCGGTATAGAAGAATGCGGGAGCAGTACTGAAAATTCTGTCCTGTGCAGACCTCTAGCGTGTAACCGGTCGGGCGAGGAAGGAGAACACAGCTTCATAGCAAAGCACAGGCCAATGAAATACTGTGTGGATCCGGAACGCTATGAAAAAAAAGATAGAGAGAGAGATTTTTGTCTTGGTCCAGATGTCATTGCATTTGGGTCCGGATCCAGACCGGAGTCTGCCAATTGAGTACCTCTGGAATAAACGAATAATGAGACCTGGATAAGGCATGGCCCCTCCAGCCTTATAGTGATACTAGCCACTCCGCAGTACTGCAGCACTGCAGCACTGGGCACTCAAAGAATTCTTGCAGTGTATTTTTTTGTGTATGAAAACTGCTTGAGTTTGACTGATTGGGGCCTACAGCTTTCCCAAAGGTCCCATTTTGTAGGGACTATCCTTAAACTTTACAATAGTCTCATTAGGTTCATGAAGTATTCTGATATTATTTTACTCTAGTTTCTTGTGAACAGACGTGATGTCATGCGACATATGTGATTTAAATCAGTCAGTCAATAATGGTTAAAGTGTGATTAAAACAGATTTGTCCACAAGAAACTAGAGTAGAATGAACTTTTTACTGAAGTCCTTAAGCACTGAAGGAGTGGGTATTTTACTTATATGGGGTCTTGCTAACTCATAACACAGATCACTATGCTACCTTTTGTAGTTTTGAAAATGCTCTATCTGCTGAGAACAACATATTAATGTACTTTCATATTTGTTTTTGACACTCTAAGTTCCCCCTCCTAGAGCTAGGTCACTCCACCTTCAGAGCTCTATCACAACACAGTCACTGTACATACCTTTAATGAAATTACACTGCACATCGCATCAGGTTTGTTAAGTTGCTGTGTACAAGTTTTGGCCTGTAAGAGGTTGCTAAAATAAACATGCATGGATGGCATCAAAAACCTCTTCAGGCATGTTTTGAGGGAACAAAGTCAGAACGTGGTAGAACAAAAAAAAAAAAAGATTTTGCTTAATTAAAAGTTAGCTTTTTGATTCATCTCAGAACTTCAGGTGGCACCATATTACAGGCAACAGTGTGAACAACATGTCCAATTTAATACCATTTCCTAATTTACCCATTATATAACTTTTTTAGCGATTTCTAACCAGACCAACATGGCAGCATCTCTGAGAGACAAAAGAACAAGCAAACAGGATCAAGCTAAAGATAAAAAAGAACATTTGAAACAGCTAACTCTACAAGCCTGAAGCGTGGCTGTAGATGCTAACACGAACGTTTCCATGCGTGACTCAGACTCAAGAATATTAGCAGAGCCTGAAACATTCAGAAAGGACAATCGAGATGGCCACATGGCATCCAAACAATCCTTGAGGAGACTGGAGGAGTCTTTAAGACTCTAAGAGAAGATTTGACAAATTTGGAAAAGAGGAAGAGGAAGGGAGGTGAAAGAAACATTAAACTGTTCAAGAGTTGCTTAAATCTGTTCTTCAACTTCCCCCTGGCCTTAACATCGGCATAGAAAGAGAGCACACCCATCACCATAAAGCCCAGAAACCCCAATGATGCGATGCCCTCACTGGTGGTCAGATTTTGTGACTATTCTGTGAAAGAAATCATATTACCACAAGCCTGGGAGCTGAGGAGAGTCATGTACAAGGACAGGCAGATCTACAGTGCTGTGCAAAAGTTTTAGAAAGGTGTGAAAAAGTGCTGTAAACAAAGAATGCTTTCAAAATTATAAATAATTATTGTTTGTTTTTATCAATTTACAAAATGCTAAGTGAGCGAGCAAAAGAAAAAGCCAAAGTCATTAAAAATTATCTTCAGCGTAAAGAAGAACAAGAAGTTCTGGAAGTGCTATGGTCCCCACAGAGCCCTGACCTCAACATCATCGAGTGTGTCTGGGATTAGTTCTTGAAGATGTAGGAACAACCTACCAGCTGAGTTCCTTAAAAAACTGTATGCAAGTATACCTAGAAGAATTGATGCTCTTTTGAAAGCAGAGGGTGATCACACTAAATAGTGATTTGATTTAGATTTCTCTTTTGTTCATTCACTGTATTTTGTTGACTGATGAAAATAAACAATTAACGCTTCCATTTTTGAAGGCATTCCTAGTTTCCAAATTTTTTTTCCACACCTGCCTAAAACTTTTCTACAGTAGTGTATTTTGACAACGATTTTTCTCCTGAATTGCAGAAGAAGAGGGCACTCTCACTGCTATGGGATGCAGTGAAGCAGCTAAAGTTGAAGAATGTCAGAGCCAAGTGCATATTCTCTGCACAGCTGAGAGGACTGCATGAACAGATTCAGTTTTTCCAGAGTTCACCTGAATATTCTAATAAGTATACATGAGGAATAGGAAACTGTTTTATTATTCTTTTTTCCAGCTGGGATGTGGTGGGATTAGTGGATTTGATACCACCTTGCCCAAAGATGCAGCGAACTGCTCTGGGAGAGGATGACAGCAACAACACACCGTTTGTCTTTGTTCACCCCCAGGACCTATCGCTACCCTCCGCCCAGGATATATGGGATATCGGGGACTGGATTTTCCAGGTTCCAGTACAGTAACTGTCTTATTCTTAATCCAGTCTGGTATGTGGAAGTTATTGTTACTAATGTTTATTCGAAGTTCACTTCTAAATGTTCCTATGTCCTGAGACTAACTATGGGGCATTACTTCACTATCTGTAATAACTGTGTTTTACGTGTAAAATTATAAAAAGCTAAAAATCTAAGAAATAGATAATCTAATCTTACAATGTAAAAGGTTGAGCAGTTCAAATAAAAGGAAAAAAGGTACTGAACCAACTAAAGAAGCTTAATTGTGCAATTGCAATGCTCCAGGAGGCCCACTTCTCAGAAAAGGAGCACATGAAGCTGAGGAGAAAATGGGTTGACCAACAATATAGCTCTACATATCAAAATGGAAGAAAAGGGGAGTCACAGTTCTTTTCAGTAAGAAAATATATTTTTTGTCATGAAAAAAACATTCACATACAAAGAAGGGAGATATTTAATGGAAATTGGCTCAATAGGGTGGGCTAAAATTACTTTACTACATTACTAAAGACTTCCCAAAGTTCTTTAAGAGTATTGCATCACTACAGAGAGCGCTGTAGGGATCATTCTGGTAGGAACACAGATGAAAACTGTTGAAAACCTCTCAAAACACAGTTGAAAACTGTGTTTTGAGAGGCTCTGTGGATAAGTTTCCTGCAGACTTAGGCCCTAAATCTTAGAGCATTGAGCATTCCAAATATGCAAAGCACAGTCAAGCAGAGTGGTCCATAAAATTAAATGTTAAAAATCTGGAAAATTGTTTTGCCAACCCAGGGAGATTCCTATTATAAGGAATTGTATATAGAAGAAGGGGGTCCAAATAAGACCAGACAAAAAATAGATGGCAGAGACAGGCTTGATCAGTTACATGAACTAAATGTATTAAAAAAATTCCAATAGAGAACCAAATATGGCTTACCTTCCAGTGACCATTATAGGTACTTACAGTTAAGAAACTATATTACAAAACTACCTACTGAGATTACTTTAGAAGAGACCTGAAAACTATTGAGAAATATTTTAGTCATCTACTTGGTAAAAGCAAGTGTCTTTGATTTACCAAAAACTGTTGATGGATATGTCTATAACACAAATAATAATAAATAAAACAACAGTGGGGAATGAAAATGAATATAACCTTTGATGATGGTAACTGGGAAAGTAATTGTTCCGGTTGTCATAAAGGGGTGGGAAGTCAAATCTGGAAGGAGTTTGACTGGAAGTTCAAATTTAAATTCTTTAGAACTGAAAACTGGTATTTCAAAATGTAGTCTTAGTGACAAATGTTAGAGGAATTGTGGACTTGTGGAAAACTCACATATTACTCATACTCACTCATATATAGTGTGAGTGGGTTAGACCTGTGAGGCGTCTATTTCTCAAACTAGTGACTCTAATGTACTTATCTTCTTGCTCAATTGTGCAGCGGGGTCTCCCACTTCTCTTTCTACTCTGGTTAGAGCCTGTTTGTGCTCTTCTCTGAAGGGAGTAGTACACACCATTATAGGAAATCTTCAGTTTTTTGGCAATTTCTTGGATGTAATAGCCTTCATTTCTAAGAACAAGAATAGACTGTCGAGTTTCACATGAATGTTCTCTTTTTCTGGTCATTTTGAGTGTTTAATTGACCCCACAAATGTGATGCTCCAGATACTCAACCTGCTCAAAGAAGGTCAGTTTATAGTTTATCTAACCAGCTGAACTGTTTTTATCTGTGCTAACATGACTGCACAAGGGTTTTCTAATCATCCATTAGCCTTCTGACACAATGAGGAAACACATTGTACTATTAGAATACTGGAGTGACTGTCGCTGGAAACGGGCTTCCCTACACCTATGTAGATATTGCACCAAAAACTAGACATTTGCAGCTAGAATAGTCATTTACCACATTAGCAATGTATAGAGTGCATTTCTGATTAGTTTAAAGTTATCTTCATTGAAAAAACTGTGCTTTTCTTTAAAAAAGAAGGAAATTTCTCAGTGACCCCAAATTTTTGAACAGGAGTGTAATTATGCCTTATTTGAGTCCAGTTCTTACTATTTTTGCTACTTATTTAGAATTTATTCCCATTTACATTTTTTACTTTTTGTCATTCTAATATATTATGATGTGTGAGTTACTGTGTCCAAGTCATTTCCCTTGTGGAGCAATAAAGTTTGTCTAAGTCTACGCCTCATGTCCCACCTCTTGGTAGCGTTCCACACCAGGTATCCGTCGTCTCTGTAGAAGTATGTGGGCACGTCCTTGGAGTTGTCCATCCCTCGAGATTTGATCATGTCGGGGAAACACAGGGACCTGAAGGTGAGAGTCTTCACAGCTTTCTGCACCAGCTCCACATCCCTTCCTCCTCCTACGGCATTAGCCTGGCACACAAAGGGCTGGCATCAGGGTTAATCTGGGCATGAGCTGTATATACTGTAAGGATGGAAATGAACTTTAAAGGGACAGTTCTTAATTTTGGACATAGGGCCTCATTTCCTCGTGAGCCAGAGTGTTGGAGACGTGTGGAGACATTTTTTTTTTAATCTTCCATCCAGTCCTTGTACAGTTCCTGACAAAAGTCTTGTCGCTTATCCATTTTGTAGAAACAAAAGCTTATAACCTGACTTTAAATTAATCGATTGGTTTTAGAAATGTCTCATATGAAAGTTAAAACCCTCCCAAATTATGCTCAGTATACTAAAATAAATTTGCTTCAGTGAAGAAAGATTGATCATTTAATGAACACAGAAAGGTCGGATTTTGGCAAGACAAAAGTCTTGTCGCCTACAGAAAATTGAACAAATAATTTACTTCAAATACAAAAATATGTTGCATAACGTCAGTGAATTAAGTAGTGGTGCTATGAGCTCCATATTTAATATCTTGTATGACTTCCATGAGCTTGAATGCAGTTCGACAATGATTCATACAATTTGTTGATGAAGTCATCAGGAATAGCAAAGAAAGCGTCTTACATGCCTCCAGAGTTCATCAAGATTCTTTGGTTTTGCTTTCCATGCTTCCTCTTTCATTCTACCCCAGACATGCTCAATGATGTTCATGTCTGGTGACTGGGCCATTCCTGGAGCACCTTGATCTTCTTCACCTTGAGGAACTTTGATGTAGAGATAGAAGTATGCGATGGAGCACCATCCTGCTGCAAAATTTGACCCTTTATGGTTGGGAATGTAAGAGGTGCTAATACTTCTTGATATGTTAGGCTATTGATATTGCCTTCCACCCTGCAAATGTCTCACACACCCCCATACTGGATGTAACCCCAGACCATGATTTTTCCACCACCAAACTTAACTGTTTTCTGGGTGAATCTTGGATCCATGCGGGCTCCAGTAGGTCTCCTGCAATATTTGTGGCGGCTGTGATGTAATTCAACCGAGGATTCATCTGAGAAATCCACCTTCTGCCACTTTTCCAGTGTCCATCCTTTTAGCAGGCTGTGGGCCTTGGCAAATGCCACATGGTTTTTTAATTGCCTTTTGTTTAGTGCTGGTTTCTGTGCACTGATTCGACCATGGAGGCCATTTCGAGACAGAATTCTACAAACTGTTCTGGTTGACACAGGGACTTGAGGTGACCAGGGTTAGGACATCCAGAACGCTGCAGCTTGGGTCCTGACTCCAACCAGGAAGTACGAGCACATGTGTCCTGTGCTCAGGTCTCAGTACTGCCCCCTGTGACTCAGAGACTTTAAAGCAGCTCTGCTTGTGTACAAGTCTCTCCATGGTCGAGCACCAAAGTCCATCTGTGACATGTTAGTGCCACATGAACCATCTGCACTCTGAGGAGCTCAGGGACCGGCCTCCTGCTGGTCCCAGAGTCAGGACTAAACTTGGGAAGTCAGAGTTCAGATTCATGCAGCTAAAACCTGGAACAGTCTGAACATGTGAGACAGACTCTAATGTGACTCTGTTTAAATCCAGGCTAAAAACAGTTAATTTTTGCTGAATATGACTGAAAGATTTTCATTCCACACTCTTCTCTCTTATATCTCTGTTTAAAAAAAAAAGGATGACTATTTGATCATTTCGGTTTCAGTTAAAGGTGTGTAACTTTTCTGGTGGAGCGTCTGTCAAATGTTTTTCTTCATGGAGAGGTTATTGCTTTGGAATGTTTCACAGTATCACAATCACATATGCATAGAAACAAGAAGATGATGGACCCTCAGTCGAAAAGTTACACAATGCACCTTCTTGCCCTGCCCCAGCCCCTGTACCTTATAGACTGGGTGCACTGCCGCCACCTGCATGTACATGGCGATCCTGAAAACCTCTGTCATCAGGTGGGTGCACAGGAGGTGGGTGATAGTCTGGTGGTAGTGGAAGTCCGTGGAGCGCACCCAGATCTTCGCCAGGAGCCAATCGTACTTGGAGTCTGTGGGCAGGAAGATGGGGTTGTCTTCTCCTGGGGTCTGTCCGAGCTGGAGGAGACCAGAAAGAGGTGAGATATGGTTGACCTTTGTTATAAAATTAACTTGGACTAACCACCTAAACTTTGCACACAACCACAGAAAACATCAAATAAAATGGTTATGTTTACTACTTTCTACATTTGGAGGACATCAAATATATGAAGTAAGATACAGAATATAGATTATGCAGTAAGGAAAAAAAGGTAAATAGCTCTACTAAATATTTTTCGACAAAGCAAAAGGGTGGATACTTTGAGGATCTGAATATAAATTATAACAAAATTGTTTTGCTTCATATGTATTTAAAATGTAGAACGTAGTAAACAGAAAAAACAATGAATGAATGGATGATTGAACATTTAACTGGTAGTTTAACTGTTTGATCATTATTTGGACAATAATTACAAAATAATTGATGAACAAAAAAAGAAAAAAAAAGAATAAATAAAAACATATTCTAGTGTTGTTTTTTATACGCCCGTTGTAATACGGGACGTATTATGGTATGGCGCTGTCCGTCCGTCTGTCTGTCCGTCCGTCCCTCTGTGGACACTTCAAAGCTTTGAAGTCTTTGAAGCTTTGTAGTGTCTTTAAGTTCTGTTGCTGCAAACTGATTGGTGGAATTCCGATTCCAGAATGTGATGATGTCATACTCATACTCCTACTGCAAGAGCCAGATTTCCCTATTGATTATCCGTCCGTCTGTCTGTCCGTCTGTCAGTGGACAATTTCTTGTCCGCGCTCTAACTCGACAACCGTCTCACCTAGGAATGTCAAACTTCCAAACTGCACCAACAATTCATCTTTAACTAGGTTTGACAAATTCTAACTTAATTCTATATACAACAAGAGCTCCGCCAGCGGGGCAAAATACGGCCATACTTTGAATTATTGCGCGGACAAGGTTTTCGCAAAGGGTCGGGCTGTGACCTTGAAATCAATAGGAAACATCCTTGACCCATGGGGTGTCCAGCCATGAAGTTTGACATTCCTAGGTGAGACGGTTGTCGAGTTAGAGCGCGGACAAGGTTTTGAAGTGTCCACAGACAGACGGACGGACAGACGGACACCATAATATGTCCCGTCTTATTACAACGGCCTCCGTCTGTCCGTCCGTCTGTCTGTGGACACTTCAAAGCTTTGAAGTCTTTGAAGCTTTGTCTTCATGGAGACAAAGCCAGCGGGGCAAAATACGCCCATACTTTGAAGATATTATTATATAGATTATATAGAATTAAGTTAGAATTTGTCAAACCTAGTTAAAGATGAATTGTTGGTGCAGTTTGGAAGTTTGACATTCCTAGGTGAGACGGTTGTCGAGTTAGAGCGCGGACAAGGTTTTCGCAAAGGGTCGGGCCGTGACCTTGACCTTTGAGACTGTGACCTTGAAATCAATAGGGAACATCCTTGACCCATGGGGTGTCCAGCCATGAAGTTTGACATTCCTAGGTGAGACGGTTGTCGAGTTAGAGCGCGGACAAGAAATTGTCCACAGACAGACGGACAGACGGATAATCAATAGGGAAATCTGGCTCTTGCAGTAGGAGTATGAGTATGACATCATCACATTCTAGAATCGGAATTCCACCAATCAGATTGCAGCAACAGAACTTAAAGACACTACAAAGCTTTAATGTGTCAAAGCTCAAAGAAGCAGAGAATGTGGGTTGGGCAGGTTTTCGCAAAGGGTTGGGCCGTGACCTTGACCTTTGACCCTGTGACCTTGAAATCAATAGGGAACATCCTTGACCCATGGGGTGTCCAGCCATGAAGTTTGACATTCCTAGGTGAGACGATTGTCGAGTTAGAGCGCGGACAAAGCTTTGAAGTGTCCACAGACAGACGGACAGACGGACGGACAGACGGACAGCGCCATACCATAATACGTCCCGTCTTATTACAACGGGCGTATAATAATTCAAAGTACGGGCGTATTTTGCCCCGCTGGCGGAGCTCTTGTTTAAATGGCCCCGGCGTTAAATCGCTAATATGCTAATTTTAGAATGTGTGTTGTGACGGTTGCATAGAATCGTTGGTAGGTACGTTGGGATGTTCCGTTCATTTCGTACTAAACCTCACTTCTGATCTGGTCAGCGTACAGCAAGCCACATCTTAACGTCTCTCCTCAGTTTTTCACAAACTGCACGATTTAAAGCCTCCAAAGGTTTAAATCCAACTGTTCCCTCTGAGTCCCACAGGTGAGTGATGGTTTTAAGCACTGGTTTAAACTCTTTTGGAATCGCAGAAAAGTCTGGGTCTCGTCATAGAACAGTTTTGGTCCTGTTTAGTTGTTTCTTTGAGTACTTTTAATTTTTAGTGTAATTTACAGCTATGAAAAGATGGACTTTGATATTACAGCATATTTTAACACATTCTGACACATACATAGTGAACAAATCACATCAAACTTATGTAGGACGGTTGTCTGAAGCTTGGGGAGATGGGAGTCACCAGCTTTTGTGACAGTATCTTGGAAAAAAGAGTGGTCCCAAATAACATAAAACATTACACCGGACAAAAGTTAAATGTGATTTTTTTTTACTTTTGTGGATTTGGGAAATAGACGTATGACAAGTAACTTGAGTGTAACTCCAGGCTGCCTAAACTAATAGGCAATGATCTGACTAATTCAAACTACAAGACATTTCCATTATTTAAGAGTGTTAAAATTCAAGTTATGTTTGCCTTATTTGGACATATACTATGGAATACTTATCATTAAGTAGTAACAATGGTTGGGTTTGTGATGCAGTGCGTTCAATTCACAGTAGTTATTTTAGTTTACACTGTAGCAAAATGTTCCCATAACTCATTAACAATTTTTTGTTTTATCTTCACAGTTCTTCATAAATATCAACTATGGAACCAGGAAATTGGATTCTGGATCCAGACACCTTCCTGAGCGGGTGGAAGGGTGAGCAGGAGTTTGAACATGTGGAAACTCCTACGCCTCCATCGCGCAGCCAAAGCCAAGAGCCGAGCACACAGGGTCTTGAGGACCATGTCCCTGGAGGACAGTCAGAGGACGCACTAGCTCATTTAATCAGTTTTATCGAAACAGAACTGGCTGCTAGTGGCTTCTTGTACAATGATGAAATCTCATCACTGGGCTCTCCGGTCTTGCCTCAACAGTCTCTGGAAGAACATACTTCCTTTGACTCTGCGGAGGTTAAGGACAGTTCAGGGACGATCACACGTGGGACAAAAAGACCTGCTTCTGAGCCCACTGAGGCAGGACTCTCTGATGAGTGCTCCAGTCCCCAAAGAAAGAAGCTGTGTGAAGACACAACAGCCAATCACAACACGGCTGCTCCTCCCTATGTGCCAGGGCCTACAGTAAGTTAACATTCATAAGCCAATGATGTATTGTACTTTTTCAATGTTGAACTAAAAAAAAAGCCATTTAATGTCTTTTTATTGTATCTCAATTAAAGTGATCTAAAAAATATTTTACCTTTCAGCCAAATTATAACCCTGTGATCCACTCAAACATGCTGAGCTCCTTGGGGACATTGTAAGTACCAAAGACACTTGTTACCACACTGCTTCTGTCCCATTGCAGTCTGTGCTAATGAAGGTCTTTCTGTTCTTATCTGCAGCCAAGAAAAACAGCTGTACACATGTGTAGCACCGGCCTCTGATCCCTCTGCTATGTCAAGGTAAAGAACAAGACCATTTCTGCATGTAAAAGTTTACATACAATCCTCAGTCCCATGGAAGAACCTAAGCACACAATACACATGTGTTCTCTTGAGAAGTTATTACACAAACTCATATTTCCACAGCAATAACTGTCCTTGTAACATAGAGTCTTGTGTTTGTATCAGGAGGCAGCAGGAGGACAACCCCTACATAAAGAAGCCTCCCAATGCGTTCATGCTCTTCAGGGCTGAGCAGAGGCCCAAGGTGGTGCAGGAGCTCCAAATCACCGACTGTGCAAAAGTCAATGTGGTGCTGGGACGGAGGGTGAGTGAACACCAGTCTACAGGAGCATTTATGAAACACACACACGGGCTTGGGTTCAGTCATGGACCGATGGTTATTATACAGTTCACAAATGTAAAGTGTGTTCGGTGAAGAGCAGAAAGCAGAATCCTGTTGAACATGTGTCTTGTTCCTCTGCAGTGGAGAAAGCTGTCTGAACAGGACCAGGCCCCGTACTTCGAACAGGCCCACAGAGAGAGAAGGGCTCACGAGGCCAAGTATCCTGGATGGTCCACCAAGGAAAACTGGGTAAGAGCATCACACAACACACGTCTTATACAGAAGAATCAAAGAGATGCGTGATACTGTTCACACACATCTGGGTCATTTCAGTACTTAGAATACACTCACTACTATGTCTCCACCTGTTTGCACCATGTTCACAATAGTCATGCCTCTGTGCCTCTTTCAGGGCAAGAAGAGGAAAAACAATGGTCTTTCTGTAGCTGCCACCTCTCAGCAGCCTGCGATGTGGCCCACTACAACTCATCCAGTGAGCTTCATCAATCAGCCCATGTACAACCAGCCCATGTACCACCAGCCCCTGTACCACCAAGCCCATGGCAACCAGCCCATGCACCACCAGGCCTACGGCAACCAGCCCATGTACAGCCAGGCTCTGCACAACCAGGCCATGTACAGCCATTTCCTGGACAACCAGGCCTCGGAGAGCCAGACTCTGCAGAATCTTCCTGTGGAGACTTTTGTCTTGGAGGGCAATCAGATGAAGGGCAATCAGATGAAGGGCATTCCCCTTGAGGCCTTTCTGAAGCAGGCCCATAAAAATGATGTTCAAGTGCAGGTCCTTCAGCCACAGCCCGAGATGTCAGCCCTGGACGACAGGGCCTTGCTCAACCAAGCCCTGAGCTACCAGGCCCCGGACAAACAGGCCACTGAGAACCAGGCTATGAACATCCAGACTCTGAACATCCAGACTCTGCAGGATCTATCCATGGAGACCGTCATGTATGAGGGCCTTCCAATGCAGGGCATTCCTCTGGAGGCCTTCATGAAGCAGGCTTGTGACAATGATGTTCAAGTGCAGGTCGTTCAGTCAGAGTCTGGGACTTCAGCCTCCACAACCCTGAACATTTAGACAGCCCTTTATGCTGTCAGCACAATAAAAATAAACTTTCATTCCAAATAATGCTCTTAGATCATTTCATCAAAGTTAGATAATTTCATCAAAGAGGAAACCAATTCAAATGTCAATGTCTTTACATTTTGACCTCACAATGCGAGTTGGTTATGTAAGTTTAAACAATCAGGACTAACACCTGAGAATATGATACAATTTCTCACACTGTTAGTGGCATGTTAAAAGAAACTGAGGGGATCATGAATTCAAATGGCAGCTTTTAGCATTTGAACATGGGCGGGTGGTAGAACAGAGTACTATCGCAGATTTGTTTACTTATCTTACACTACATGTCCACCCTGTACTGGGTTCAGTCTGCACCAGTCCCCAAGTGAGACTTAACTCCTCCCACAAGCACATGTCAAATAGCACTGCTAACCTGAACAGAACCTGGAGGACTAAAGGGGAGAGTGAGGGGGGAGGAGGGGGGAATGTATATTTTACATTCAAATCCTCAAAGTAGTTACTCTTTGCCTTGTGGACAGCACTGCAAACCCTTGGCCTTTTCTCAATGAGCTTCTGGGTGAAGTTTTCTCAGTTTGAAGTCTCCAGTTCTGTATAAAGTGCCAGTGGAAGTTCTCTTAAAGAAGAGGTTCTCAAACTGTGGGTGAGGGTCGAGAAAGGGGCACAGTGTGTTTAAGTGTAGTACAGTTTGCTTGGCTTATTTTAAGTCTAAATGAATATTAATCACATAGAATGGAGATAGATTTATAAAACACACATATATATGTGTGGGACTTCAGCCTGGCCAACCCTGGACATTTAGACAGCACAATAAAAAATACAGCATTTTATTCCATATTATTCTGTTAGATCATTTTATAAAGTCATTCAGTCGTGTGTAAATGCAAAGCCTGTGATCATTTGAATGCTTGATAACATCAGTACTACATGCACCTAGTTTGCACAGAAATAGCCAAAAGGGACTAGGAACAGTACACAAGACTATTAAAACACCATATACACTAGCAGGGTTTAGTAGCAAAAAAATGTCAGGTGTTTAGTTCCATTTTAACAGACTAGAACAACATACTAGTAATTGACAGTATTATAAGAAAGGTTCGCTTTTTTAATGCTATCACTAAATGTTTTCCTGGAGCCACTGCACATGATATTTTGATCAGACTTCCCGGCTTATTGCACTCACTCCCTTCCTCTGTTGACCGTATTATTGTTCATGTGGGCTGCAATTACACGGCTCGCCGTCACTCACAGTTTACCAAATCAGCATTCTCTGACATCTTCAAGCTTCTACGGAGCTGTGGAAAGTCTATATTTATCAATGGTGTTCTTCCCTCTCTGGCCCATGGCTCAGAACGTTTTAGCTGACTGATCAACCTAAACACATGGTTAAAGTCTACTTGCAGGGAACATAACTTTGTTTATTGACCATTTTGACCTGTTCTGGAACCGCAGCTCCTTTTATAGTTCTGATGGAATCCACCCAAACAGTCTAGGCATCTCAATGTTGTTAACTAGAATGTTAACTAGTAACATTCAGTATGCAGTCCATTCTAGTTGACTGCACCCTCTTCCCCCATCTCAGTCCAACTCTCTATGTGACTACCTCCAATTGCTACCACCCCTTCCATCAGTTCAAAAGTCCTGTATGACCAATTGTAATAAAATTAACTATCCAGATGATTCAGTCATTTTCTCCCCAATCCCTGTCATTACTACTCGACGCCCACCCTCCTCCAACCACAACCCTGTTGGGCGTCATCCCTCTCTTTCCTCTCTTACACTGGCTCTGATCAACATTACATCACTTAACAATAAAACATTCATCCTTAAGGATTTCTTCTGTTCGCACAACTTAGACTTTCTGTTCCTGACTGAAACATGGCTAAAACCAGGCGAGAATATTGCTTTTTCTGAGATACCTCCCTCCAGCTGTTTGTACTTCAGCACACCACGGTCCTCAGGTCGCGGTGGGGGCCTGGCCACTGTGGGTTCAGAGCCTGGACAGCTTGCCATCAAAGGAATAACACACAAATTTATTGAGACATTTCACAGAAAAACTTGAGGCAGTCTGTCACACAGTTGAAGCGCGAAAGAGGATGGCTGCAGCAACAGGACAACAACCCAAAACATAGAAGCAAATCAGCTTTAGAATGGTTTGAGTGCAATAAAATACACTTTCTGAAATGGCCCAGTCATAGTCCTGACCTAAACCCAATGAAGATGCTATGGCATGACCTCAAGAAAGATTTTCACGCCAGCCATCCCAGGACCCTTGCTGAGCTGCAGCATCTCTTGTAATGAGGAATGGTTCAAGATTCATCTTGCTCTTTGTGCCAATCTAATCAGCAACTACAGGGAACGTCTGGTTTGTTACTGCTGTCAAAGGAGGGTCAACCAGCTATTGAATCTAAGGTTGTACTTATTTATTCCTCGTCCTGTGAATGTTTACATATTATGGCCAATAAAAAGGATAACATGTAATTGTTTGGGTGATATTAGTAAAAGTAGAGAGTGTCTTCTCATTCTGGTAATTTTAGTTAAGATGAGAACAAATTTCGTTACCAATTTAGGCAGAAATGCATGAAATTCCAAAGGGTGTCCTTTTTTCCTCCCACTGTATGTTCAATATAGAACCTAGACAGCCTCAATATACATATCATACAGTTATCAAACGGTTGAACAAAAAAATCAATTTAACACAAACAACAACAGGACATGGTGTAGAAGCTAAATCAACTATCAACAACTACCTTAATCAGCTATGATGTTTCTCTTTACACTAATGTAATATTATACTCCTTGTCTGGTATAGATGAAAATAAACTTTTTACAATAGTTTTAACAAGATGTGTGTGATTTTGTGTGACATGAAAACAAACCAAGATCATTACCTTCAATTCTCCAAGAATTCAGCAATTTCCATGATTCTATTGGTCGGAGATGGTCTGAAAGATCCTCCTCCTTCACATACTGTAAATCTGACTTGGAGTCTACACCAATGCCGTTCAGGTTCGTCACAAGGAAGGAAAGGGACATGCAGGATTGCCTTCTTTATTTCTTCAGTCATGGTCCTGCAAAGAAGGAAAAGAGTGGTGAAGGATGAGCACAGACAAATCATTAACTTTATACAGTGGCAAGGGATAATAATCAAGCAGCTCTTCATGCCGGACACAGTCGAAGTGGGAGCCCTGTTCCAACTCATGCACTGAATAGACACCCAAATGAATTTCGTGAATTGCCCGACATCTCCTCACAATAAAGTAAAAGACTGAGTTTGAATCAACACAAGTTTGATTTCACCAACAAGCAATGAATGACCTTCTTTTCCAGTGAAAACATAGAGTCCCTTTCTGTATTTAGTGCCTTTGATAATTACAACATTGGTCACCAAAGTGTTACTCGGAGAAAATTGGAACTGAGAAACTCCATCCATCCATCTTCTCCCGCTTAATCCGGGTGGGTCGCGGGGCAGCTTGCTGCCCAATACTCATAGCACCTGACCCCCCTATGAACCCCTCTGCAGGTGGTGAGTCCACAGGAGGGTGGACAACTTGGTCCTTGATGTTAGTTCATAGGGGTGCGGGCATGTTTTGGGTTGATGGGGAAACCGGAGTACCCGGAGGAAACCCATCCAGACACGGGGAGGAACATGCAAACTCCACACAGAAAGGCCCGGCGATCCGGGGATCAAACCCGCAACCTTCTTGCTGTGAGGCCTGAGTGTTGCCACTCAGCCACCGTGCCGCCGGAACTGAGAAACTGCATTTTGAATTTGTGAGTTGTAATCAGTGCAATGGAATTCATCCCCTTTGTCACTGTTGATCAAAGGAGGAAGAATGTTGCCAGCGCTCAGATAAGCTTGCAGAAGCTGATGCCTTTCTGTTAATGTGGAACACAGATTTTTGAAATTATGTAACTTTCGAGCACACTTTTTAAAGTATGTATGTTTACTTTCAAATCTTAAGGTCCAGAGTCGAATTAGTGGCCCAAACTTCAAAATCAACTCTGGATAATGACAGAGATAGTGATGCTTTGGCCTCAAAGGCACCTGAGGAAAGAGTTCAGCTCGGTCTGAAATGTATTCAGTTAGAATTCTCAAATATGCCACCTGGTCTGAAGTAATTGCTGGAGCACAAATGTACTCCACAATTTGTCGAAGCGGCAGCACCAGCTGCCATACTTTACTTTGGGCCAGGGTGTGTGTTCCCCACAAGCACAGGCAACAGTCTTAAAAGGCACCAGTTCTGCACAGCATGTCCAGATAATTTTTCACTGCCCGAATTGATTTCTGGTGGCTTATTGTTTGCGTCATTACCAAGAAAGTTCAAGTGTGTAATTGCCCTGTTTAATTCCAAATGGGTGAAATGTTTCTCTTCAAACACCAAATGATTGATACACAACTCCAAATCAAAAGAAACAACACCCTCAAAAAGATCGTGTCCCAAGCAAGGTGGCAATCCAGGCACACACACATGAAAGTTTTGAAGCTGATTGAAAACAGAACCACATTTGATACCCATTTCATTGCTCTTTCCAAGTTTCTCAGAGCTTCCTGATAATTTTCAACAGTTGTGGGGGTAGCAGTGGACAGGATGTTTGATTCAAATTCACCTCTACTAATTTCACAGAACCGACAAAAATATTCACTTCGGCTAAAATTTTCCAGGAAGCCTCCAATGTTGTGAGAGCCTAGGTTGTCTCCTGCAATGACACACAGACCACCTCTGAAAACAGTGTCATCTTTCACAATGCCATTCTCTTCCAGGTGTTTCAAATCCTTTATCAAAGAACTGAAAACTAGCTCCTGCCCAAATGCCTTGAAGTCCTGTTCTCTGCACAAAAGTACAAGCTGCATATGATCAACATTTGACCTGCACCAAGGAGAAATGTTGCCCAGGGTTAGGTACACAGCTAGCACCTTGTGCGTCTTCTTCCCTGATCCCAGTGGGTTCACCACTTCAAATGAATCCTGATATAAAATCAATGCTAAATATGACTGGTCAGACTGGAATAAAGCATACTTGGACATAATGTCTCCATCCCAAATGTCCTGCATTACACTATTACTTCTCACACGACTACAGACTTCATCATACTGTTGCTTCACAGACTCATTCCCCAGGAGGCTAAGAAGTGTTTCCTGTATTGGAACATATTGGGCATACGCTTCTTTTCCAGTATCAGTTAAACCTAAATAAACTCTCAATGGTTCAACATAATTGAAAGTGTTCTTGAAGATGGTCTTACGCTGCTGATCTGTTCTGAAAAGACTGTTAAAGCGTGTAAACAGGCCTTCTGTTTTAAGTTCTTCAATTACAGCTTTGGTTGTGCTGTCTGACATACCTAGCAAGGTCAACTTCTCTGTCAATCTCCCAAATGTATAGCATTGTGCAACATCATGGACATCCTGGAATTCCTCAAATATTGTTTGAATTACAGAAGCTGGTAGTAACAGCTTAGCCTGGAGCTTCAAGTAGAACAGTGTCAGATTTTTAAGGAAGAGTGTTTCATCAACATCAAATGTATCCTGCTGTTGCATGTCACCTGACTCACCTTCTTCCCCATCATGGTGAATGTCAAACTGACTAGCCTCACTCGTGTGGTCACTGGCTAATAAGGGTGGCCCTGATGTGCATACTAGCTGATCAGCTGAAGTGTTTTTATGTGTTCTAGAAATGTGAGATGCAAACGTAGATTTGACATTAAATGTTTTGTTACATTCTCTAAAAGGGCAGCCAACTGCTCTACCCTCTTGTATATGCCCCTTCAGATGTGAGATCAAACATTTCAGGTTATTAAACTCTGAATGACAACCTTCAATGTAGCAAAAGATAGTATCTGGTAAGGCTCTTAAAGACCGATGAAAAGCCTTGTGGTCTCTGTATATGTGAGACTTGCAAGCACAGAATTTCCTAAAAGATCGCGTGCAACCAGGAACCCCACAAGTGAATGACTGATTTGGGGTGTTTTTGTGTTGCTTTACATGTCTACAAAATGCCAAAATGCTGCTAAATTCGCGCTGACAAACTTTGTAAAGAAACATACCTCGTGGATGAATCTGTTCGTTGGAGTCTTCAAACAGTCGTTCCTCTAGAAAAGAAACAGACGGCTGCATTAAAACACATGCTGTAGACTAGCAACATAAATGAAGCAACAAAACTTATCTGTAATGCAACGTAGTAAGTTTTATCTGAGAAATGAATAAGCTATAAGAAATATAGAAAAATAAACATGTCTGAGTAGCCTTCACAGGCAATTAGGCTACCGATAGCCACATGGTTTTGTATTACTTTATATGTACCTCTTGGACGAAGACGAGTCTTTTAAGGCTTCAAACAGTCAATCCTCTAAAAAAAATACGTTTAATCTGAGAAATGAAAAAGAAATACAGAAATACAGTTGAGTAGTCTTCACAGGCAATTAGGCTAGCCAAACGATAGCGTGGTGCTATTTGACTGCACTAACCTACCCACAGCAGACTGCTATCTGCCGTTAGATTCTGTATGAAATGGCCTACTTCATTCAGCACAAATGTTGCAAGGCATTAACTTACGTTTATTTAACTTACTTATTGCGTACTTACTCATAAATCGTTTGTGGACAGATAAATTGCTGTTCAGGTAAAAAGTCCGTGGACTTCTGCTGCTCTGCTTCTCCGTGTCTGAGACAGACTGCTCTCCTCTCGTGGGAAACTGGTGGAGGTGCCTGCTCAACTTGCAACAATGTATGAGCAACAGTCCACGCGCTTGTTTGCAGGAATGCCCATGCACCATGCACCAGTTTCAGCACAAATGTAAAATTGCATTTCAAGCGATGCAATTAAAAACATTGTTGTTATGCATAGAGCGTCCTATGTATAGCTTGCATTAAGTGTCTACGCCAGAGGCGATTGCTCTAAGACAGCAAGGGAGGCTCAGCCTCCTCTAAAAATCATGGAGAAAATACTATGTTGTACTACAGTTACTATACTGTATTTACATTGGTATTTGATCTCCAGCATCGTAGAACCATAGACTGTATACGTGTTCAAGAAAAAATCGTTCAGCAATTAGTTTCCACAGTTCGTCTGTTTTTTTGTTTTTTTTTCGTAGTGACAACGCAATCCAGTCCAGCCTCACTGGACTTCAATGGCACTTGTATGCTCTCTCTTTCCGTGTCAAAACCTAGATTAAACCTAGTTTATTGGACAAACGCTGAAAAATCGTCACTTCCAGGGAGGCTCAGCCTCACTGGGAGTAAATGGAGAGGGCGGGCTAAACCGCTTCCTAGAGGAGGCTGAGGCTCTGTGTGGTGATTGGAGGAACTGTGAAAGCGGCCGGACTTGTTTTTAATTGACAGCTTCTTAAAAAATATAGGCAGGTATAGCGGTGGATTTCATGCTGCTCAGTCAGTCAGTCCATGAATTTGAAAGTGGTGAGAAATCTCCATTCTTATTGCCTACCGTTACTAGTTTCTTTGTACATAATTGTGTAAATAAAGTGTAAATATAATGTTATTAAGTTTGCTATCTGTTTTCATTTCAGTTCAAAAAGTTTGTTTATTTCATACTAGAGGGGGGAAACTAGCCAGCTAGCAATTAAGCTGTGCATTATGGCGCCTAGCATTGTTGATTTGATTTTGGCGAAGCAATTTGTTAGTCTTCCTTACAAGGAGAAAATCAGAATTAAACAGCAGGGCAGGCCAATGCTTAACATTCATTTAGTTAAAAAGGTAGGGGGAAATGATCGTTATTTTCAGCTACCCTAGTATGATATGGTCAATTGGCCAACTGCAGGTGCAGCTGTAGCACAATGAACCAAAGCTAACTTAGCAACCTTCCTCTGCTTGCCATCCAGAGTCCATAGAGAAGACGCCCAGCTGGTATGACAGGGTAACACAATTTTTTTAGAAAAAAGAAAGGAGGGCAGAATTTTCTGGCTATGGTGGTGGTTCTTCTGCATAAAGCAACATAGGCCTTATTATTAACAGTTTAAAATATATCCCACATGAAAATTACTAACAAATAGACTAAATAATTTTGTAATAAAATGTCACAGTGTATTGGCCAGAGTCACTTTACAATTTGTGGGCTTGCTGGGCCAGTCCTGGCCCAATAGAACCAATAGGTCATGTCACAGTGTGTTGGCCAATACTGAGTCCTGGGCCAAAAGAACCAGTAGGTCATTTCACAGTATGTGGGCCAGTACTGGGCCAGGAATACAGGTGACACTCAGATGACAATGTACAGTGCGTGGGACCATTTCTGGGCTGGGGACCCAGCCAAAAGTGGGCCGACTCAGAAGTAAGGTGTGGGCCATAATTGACATATTTTTTTCTAGCTGCCTAACTGACCAGCCTCCCCTGTTTGAAAGACTACCAGCCGTCACTGGTCTACACTTATTATCAGACTGAATTACCAATTTCTCTGTCCTGCTAAGATGTCCCATTAACATCATGCATCAACTACGCTTCAATAATCCCTTTAAACTAAAATTGCATATGGTAAATAAACATGCAAGATAGTGGATTACGATATGAATCACATTAAGTAATTAATAAACATCTTACACAACGTGGTTATGCATACAATTTGTTTTCATTACAAAACAGGAATTTACAGCAGCATTTAGTAAAATAAACATGTCATGTTGTAAATTTACAATTTTGAACTGTATTCTATTTGGTATCCCACAATGCATTGTGAATTACAATATTTTATTGTAAATTGGAATATACAGTCATTTCTTGTAAAATTTTACAAGAAAATTACAGAAAATTACATCAATTTTTTACAGTGTATCCTCTCAGGTCCAAAGGTGCGCCACATGGTGACAGCTGGTTGGCAACAGTGTTTGGAGAGAATTTTCCATACTGCACCCGCCGGTGGGTTTTTTGCTCTCTGGCACCAAGGATCGCGTTGTTTGTCAAGGTACTGAGGATGGGTCTTGTCTGGTGTGGTAGAACTGGGCCTCTATTGCTCGGGTGCTCAAGGCTCCTGTGCTCCAGGATGAGCCTCTGTGTGTCCTTCATACCAGCCCTCTCCAGCCATTGGGAGGATTTCTTGATATCAGCCACTTCAGTTATGTTTCGGTGGTATGCCCCGTGTAGGGGCTTGTCCTGCCATTATGAGCACGTCATTCCCACACTCACTAGTCCTCAGCCTCCTTCCTTCTGGCTTGCGTACAGCCTCAGGGTGCTGGATTTGGGATGGAACCCTCCATGCAGGTCAGCTTTTGTGTCTTAATATCTGTGGTCTGTATCTCCTCCTTTAGCCAGCCTATAATTCCTGGGGGGTATCTGATCACTGGCAGGGTGTAGCTGTTTATTGCCTGTGCCTTGTTCTTGCCATTGAGCTGGCTTCTTAGGACCTGCTGTACTCTTTGCAGGTATTTGGCTGTCGCCACTTTCCTTGTTGCCTCGTCAAGGAGCCATTTGCCTGTGGGATACCACCAATGTCTGCTATTGATCCCTCTGGGAGTGAGACCCCCTCTGTGTGGACTACCTTCCCTCTCTTTGTCACCATCCTACTACATTTCTTGAGCCCGAATGACATTCCAATGTCTGTGCTGTAGATCCTGGTGGTGTGGATCAGTGAGTCGATGTCTCGCTCGCTCTTAGTGTACAGCTTGATGTCATCCATGTAGAGGAGGTGACTGATGGTGGCCTCATTTCTGAGTCGGTATCCATAGCCAGTGGGGTCAATTATATGGCTTAGAGGGTTCAGACCTATGCAGAACAGCAGTGGGGACAGTGCGTCTCCTTGGTACATGCCACATTTCATGGTTACTTGTGCAAGTGGTTTGCCATTGGCTTCAAGGGTGGTTTTCCATAACCGCTTCAAGTTTGCAATGAATGCCTTTAGAGTCCTGTTGATATTGTACAGCTCCAGGCACTCAGTGATCCATGTGTGTGACATTGAGTCATAGGCTTTCTTGTAATCAATCCAGGCAGTGCACAGGTTGGTCTGACGGGTTCTGCAGTCACGAGCGACTGTTTGGTCAACCACGAGTTGGTTGACCGAACAGTTGCTCCTGGCTCTCCTGGTGTTTTTGCTGATGCCCTTCTGCTTCACTCATATATTTTTCATATATATATATATATATATATATATATATATATATATATATATGTGTGTGTGTGTGTGTGTGTGTGTGTGTGTGCGTGTGTGTGTGTGTGTCTGTGTGTCCATGCTAATATGTTAACATGACACAGTTCAAATTTAAGGGAGAAGCATAGTTAGGTCATTCATTAACCTAATTCATTAAAAACATACCCATGTAGATAATTTCCTAATGTATAGTGTTTTCTTTCTCTACCAGAAGAGTTACATAGTGCCCCTTTAATATAGAATGTACATCCATTCATCTTCTTCCACTGTACAAATTGAGTAGAAATGCTAATATGTTATGGTGTGACATTGTACTGACTTTGACCAGGACAAAGCTTTAGAGGAGCACATCAAATATCTCATAATACAGATGTTCAGCTGAGATTTAGCACAAAAGCAGCGGCCCACCAGATGGGCAGTATTAAAAATAAAGTGTAATTGTGTGCATGACATTTATTGTTCAAATTAAAAAGTTATTTCATTTTTTCCAACAAATTAAAATGGGCTGGTGAATGACAGAGCAATTATGGAGGTGTCCATCAGAGCAGTAGGTTTGTGGGTTTGCCTTTATGGCCGACTTCTTTGGTTTCCTCTCATTGTTTATTGCGACAGGCCTTTAGTGCCTGTAATTGTATCATGTCATTGCTTTCATCATATGTCTACATTTGCGAGAGAGGGCGCCTTTACTGTATATTTTAATATTTTAGTCATTTTAAACTGTGACAGACTGAAGGAAACATTGTCTGGATATTAAAGGCAAGCTTTCAGGTCAACCATTATTTGGGGAAGACCAAGCAAATCCTTATTTTTAAAAGCTACCATAGGAAGTAACTAGTTGTAACATAGCTGCTGTATATAGAATTTGCCAGTTAAATACTATATTTTGAGTACATTTTATTACTAGTCCTTGTTTTCTGTTTGCACCAAATCACATTCCTAATTTCTGATTATAATATAGCTAGATAATAGAGCTAATATTTAAGGTGAGGCTGATGGCAAAGACTGGCAGCCTCACTACAGTTAGTCTGCCGCAGGGCAGGTAGCTGTAACCACAGAAGGAAGGTAAGGTAACTTTATTTATATAGCGCTTTTTACAGACACATGTCCCCAAAGACGCTTTACAGAGCATCATTAACAGAGCATTTTTCATTCACTCCAGACCCGGTTGTGGTAACCTACTGTTGTAGCCACAGCTGCCCTGAAGTACACTGACAGAAGCACAGCTGCCATGCCAATAACACCAACCAACCAACCAAGATAATTCTCGCACGCACCACTTTCATACCTACAGTGCATGTTTTCGGTTGATGGGAGAAACCGGAGTGCCTGGAGGAAATCCATCCAGGCACCCACCATGTAACATTAATAAAAAAATATAGAAAATAGGCATTACAGCCTGTTTTTGGATGGTTTTATTTTGAATAAGTGGTTCCTTTGAGATCTGGTTTATATCGACTTCTATTAAAAAACCTCCAAATGTTTATGTAACTGCTGCTGTCAGGTCTGCTGTCTTATTGTGGCCTCAAATTTACAAATCTGCACCCCTGGTTGTAGATGAGCCACTCTTACTGCTAGTCTCACTGAGCTTCATTTGGTTGCATCGGAATTTGGTTTGGTCATTTGGTCGTGATGCTCCCTCACTTATATCATCTATGGCCACATCTACTCCAATGATCAAACAGCATGAATTTCCTTCTTCCTTGTTTTTGCTTTCCCAGTGATAGAAAACAATTTGACTTTATATGATGTTGGCGAATAATGGAACAAACCATATTCAATATATAGTTGTCAGGTTTAGATTAAAATCACTTGACACTGCAAGATTCACACCATTGTTTTTTTCTTTCTTTATCTATCTATCTTGTAAATATTACATTCTGAGCATCATTTTGTGAAAAATGCATGGACTTATTCAGTGGAGAGTCTGCATAAATAAGTACATCAAAATCTTCTATTACTTTAATTCGCACACAGAGCAGGAAGGAGATGTGATTAGGCCACTCCCAGTAGAAATGAGCCTGTTCCTGTTTACATAGACGCTTATGCAAACTCTACATCTGCATCTGAGTGCTCACCGCATTAATATGTAACACGCTAACACTTACCATGTCCCCTTCCCCAGAGGCACCCCGCAATCCCTTTAGTGTCGGAACCCAATATCTGTATTAGTGCTGAGAGTGTGCACGGATAGACTGGCTCGATGTTCAAAATTCCAAAAAAGGAATATTTGAGCAGGAGAGTGCTGTGCTGCTTTATGTGCCCAGGAAACAAATGAGAGACAAGACTACATAATAAAGACGTCTTTCAGGAAACTCTAAGAAGACGTGTTCATATTTCCATCTGTTTATGGCTTAGGAGTACAAGGGAAGGGAGGTCATGGAGAAGCTGTCAGATACTTAAGTGGAGCTTCTGAAACTGTCTCCTGTTACAGAAAACATTGTTTTATCCAGGTCAAATCATAGTTTCTCGACAGTTTGAATGTCTGTGACATGAAAGAGAAGGGAAACATGGGTAAGACTTCAAGAGGGCTCCTTACTGAAGGGGCTTATTTACTTTTTTTTATTTTGTGGACATGGAACTGGGCTGTATTTTGACTGATTACTGCATGTGTTGACTTACCCCCTGTCTCTGCCCATTACTTAATTATCATTATTCAGATAATCCAGACTATGGGTCATGTATGTAGGATTCATCGCAGAGGCATTTTTCAACAGTAAAAACATGAAAATCTGCTGCTTGCTACAGTGAAATGATGAGATTCTGCAATTTAGAAAATTAAGTCAATAGTCCTGTTTCAATTAATAATTGTCATATTAATCATATCAATATTTCATTTTACAAATTCAAAAAATCCAAAATAACAGTTCACTTTATGTTATTTATGTAACTTTTTTAGCCAAAACATAGACTGAAATCTAAAAAACAGACCATGTGCAATATATATATTTATAATCACTTTCTTTTGATGGGATTCTGTGCAATAGAAATGTGCAATATACTGTATGAGTAAGTGCAACACCAATGAGATGAGTGCAATATTATTGACTAATTCCCAGCACCTTACCCCAGCCCTTGTCATTGTCTATGGTCTGTATATGATATACTGTATGGTGTCTATTTGTCCTTGTGATGGTGTGTGTAGATCCTTTTGTATTTGTGTATTTATATCCTTATGTGACACCAACCTGCCAGGAGGACTGCGAATGGAACCTAGCCTGAGGCTATAATCTGACATATTTACATTGTTTAATGTTCATTAATCTGTACTGTCCTCCTAATAAATAAATAAATAAATAAATAAATAAATAAATAAATAAATAAATAAATAAATAAATAAATAAATAAATAAATAAGACGGAGCGCCGTGGCTAATACTGGCCTCACCTGCTCATGGCTCCCCAGAGTGCACGGGGCTACACAGCATGTCTGGGTTGAGCCTTGCCCTTGGGTGCGGCCATCACCGGCGTCGACTGTTTGAGATCCCGCGGGGAGTGAATGCCAATGAGTGATTGCTAATAAAGAAGAAGACTTAGAAATCATAGAAAACATTGAATGGCATGTTAAATAAGATGTCAAGTCTGGATGGTTTACTGGAGGAGATCCAGGGCCTGAAAGCTCTTGTAAGAGAAAAAGATAAATTCATAACGCAATTTGAACAGCGCGTGGAGGACTTGGAACAGTACTCCAGAAAAAGAGGATGTGCTGATATCTGGACTAGAAACTAGACATCGCTCATATGCCAGAGTTGTGAATCCAGGTGGAGCTGCATGGGGTAGTTTTGTTCCTTTTTTATTCAAACAAAGAAAAAATCCAAACAAAATATACAGCTTTGAAAACAAAACATGTTTACATTTTTAAGATGGAAAATGATTGAGTTTTGATTTTCTTTCATTTTAAATGTGAAATCTTTGATTGCGGGCCAAAGTTTTGATCGCAAGTTCTAAAAGTTTTGAACCTCAAAATCTTTTGCAAACCAAGAACGCTTTGCTTGCAAGTTCAAATGAACACGATGGGTAGTTTTGTTCCTTTTTTATTCAAACAAAGAAAAAAAATCCAAACAAAATATACAGCTTTGAAAACAAAAAAAACATGTTTACATTTTTAAGCTGGAAAAATATTTGATTGTGTTCTGATTTTCTTTCATTTTAAATGTGAAATCTTTGATTGCGGGCCAAAGTTTTGTTTGCAAACGTCGAAATGTTTTGAACCTCAAAATCGTTTGCAAACCAAGAACGTTTGCTTGCAAGTTCAAATGAACGCGATGGGCGGGATCTTAAAGAGGAGAAAAGGTGGATTTCTATTGGTAGCTTGCCTCTGATTGACAGTTGGGCTGGTGCCTGCCCCTCCCACCAACTCTTCTACTGCCTATCTGCCAAGTTACCCCGCCCCCTGAAGACGGTGTGTGAATGGGAAGAAGTCCGTTGGTGGGAAATTGGAAGGTAAGTCGCTATAATGAAATAGTTTAAAATTCTAAACAGCAAGACCATACGTTGTATTGTAAAGATATTTGAATATAAATGTTTCCTTGTCAGTGATACCTAGAATGCAGTGGTGCACTGTTTTGCACAAGCAAGACGGTGCACCAATTTACCTCATTTACTGGGCTAATACTAGAGACGTTACCTAGCTAGCTACCTAGAGAACCCCAGCACGGTTAAACTTAGACCTTGTTGTGTAAGAGCTTCAGCTATTTTGATTTGGTACAGAAATTACTAAAACCCGCTCAGTTAAGAGCTTAGCCAGGGCTCTTACATGCTACCCAGCTAACACGGTTACATTGTCACAACATTGCAGATTAGTGAATTCATGACCACACATACGTTGTAGCTACGGTACCTCCTGACGTGGTAGTAACATTGCAAGTGAAGGAGGTAAATACGTACCCTTGACGTAACTTGCTCAGTTAAGAGCGAGCCAGGGCCTCTTACATGCTAGGATTTATAAAACATGGCTTTTGGGTATTGCTTTCAACGGGTAGAATCTGCTCTGGTTGCTGCATCTTAACCTCACAGACAGAAAGGAAAGCGAAAACTGAGTGACAAGGCTTGTTGTGCTTTCAACGTTACTACCACGTCAGGAGGTACCGTAGCTACAACGTATGTGTGGTCATGAATTCACTAATCTGCAATGTTGTGACAATGTAACCGTGTTAGCTGGGTAGCATGTAAGAGGCCCAGCTCGCTCTTAACTGAGCGGGTTTTAGTAATTTCTGTACCAAATCAAAATAACTGAAGCTCTTACACAACAAGGTCTAAGTTTAACCGTGCTGGGGTTCTCTAGGTAGCTAGCTAGGTAACGTCTCTAGTATTAGCCCAGTAAATGAGGTAAATTGGTGCACCGTCTGCTTGTGCAAAACAGCGCACCACTGCATTCTAGGTATCACTGACAAGGGAAACATTTATATTCAAATATCTTTACAATACAACGTATGGTCTTGCTGTTTAGAATTTTAAACTATTTCATTATAGCGACTTACCTTCCAATTTCCCACCAACGGACTTCTTCCCATTCACACACCGTCTTCAGGGGCGGGGTAACTTGGCAGATAGGCAGTAGAAGAGTTGGTGGGAGGGCCTGGCAGGCACCAGCCCAACTGTCAATCAGAGGCAAGCTACCAATAGAAATCCACCCTTTCTCCTCTTTAAGATCCCGCCCATCGTGTTCATTTGAACTTGCAAGCAAACGTTCTTGGTTTGCAAAAGATTTTGAGGTTCAAAACTTTTCGACTTGCAAACAAAACTTTGGCCCGCAATCAAAGATTTCACATTTAAAATGAAAGAAAATCAGAACTCAATCAAATATTTTTCCAGCTTAAAAATGTAAACATGTTTTTTTTTTTTTTCAAAGCTGTATATTTTGTTTGGTTTTTTTTTTGTTTGTTTGAATAAAAAGGAACAAAACTACCCATCGCTTCATTTGAACTTGCAAGCAACGCTCTTGGTTTGCAAAAGATTTTGAGGTTCAAAACTTTTCAACTTGCAAACAAGACTTTGGCCCGCAATCAAAGATTTCACATTTAAAATGAAAGAAAATCAAAACTCAATCAAATATTTTTCCATCTTAAAAATGTAAACATGTTTTTTTTTTGTTTTCAAAGCTGTATATTTTGTTTGGATTTTTTTTCTTTGTTTGAATAAAAAAGGAACAAAACTACCCCATAGAGCTGCAGGGGAAGATGCACCACCTGAAGAGCTTCACACACTGGAGCAGCAAGTGACTGATTTTTCTCAAAAAAGGTATTGACATTCAACAAGACATAATATCTGCATGCCATACACCAAACAGAAATTGTAAAAACAAACCATCCATCGTCGTGAGATTTGCAATGATCTCCTAAAACAGGCAAAAATACCCTGAAAGGCACAAATGTATATGTGAATGAGCACTGACAAAAAAAAAAGCTGAGATAGCGAGAGAGGCAAGGCTTTTAAAAAGGCAAAACCAAATAGTATCAACATGGGTTTCTGAACTGTCGAGTTTGGATAAAGGTCAAAGAAGGAGCAAATGCCATGGTCAGGAATATGGTTGATCTAGACAAATTTAAATTTAAAACAAACAAACAAACATCATATACAGGAATTAGATACAAAAATAAATGAACATACAATTACAAAGGACTGTGAATATCATAATGAGGAACAATTAAACAATTAAGACATTGAAGTCGATACTCTGATTATCATCCACCTAAACAGCCGTCTCTACAATAAATTATCAGAAATAAAAGAATACATGAATAACTTTCAGACAGAGGATTCAATATCACTGCAATCACAGAAACATGGTTTAAAGATGACATCATGAATGAGGTACAGTTGGAGGGATATGAGCTGTTCTCAGTAAATAGGAAGAGCAAAAGAGGTGGAGAGGTGGCATTATATATACATTCGAATCTGAAATGCAAAATGGTAAATGAAATAACAATTGAAAATGATGGGATCAAAATTGTAACTGTGGAAATTAGATCTGGAACAGAAAAAAAACATTTTAATAAGCTGTGCTTACAGACCACCAGACTGTTGTGCCCAACAGTTCATTGAAAGACTAATGGAAATGTTTGATAATTATAAAAATATGAACCAATTTGTATGTGGGGATTTTAATATTAACTTGGGAAACCAGGAGGACCAAAAAGCAGCAGACTTCTCAATGTCTGCTGCTTCTAATTCAAGATGGTGCTGGGTGACCAGCTGCATGTCACTGACGCTCCGAACCCTCTTTTCCTTCTTTTTAGTTTTTTATAGTCATCTTTTTCAATTTTGTGTACAGTAGGTGGAACATTGTGCAGTTCTGCACATGGGAAGCCTACTTTTACTACAGCTTTATTGTTAACTGTAGTGTTTCTTGCACTTTGCGGATCTGTATCGGGGAACTCATCCAACCGTGGGCGCACCACTTATGCGCGGGAGGCCCTCCTCGGCCTACGCGGCCCTTGTTTATGCTGAGAAACCTGACGTTCCAGTGGACATACGAAGGAAAAGAAGAGGCTGCAGAGGTGAACGCAAGAAAGGGAGATCATATTTACTGTCGGTAATTATGGGAAACATCCGCTCTATCTCCAACAAGACCAAGGAGCTCACTGCGCTGACCCAGCAGCAGAGAGAATACCGGGACTGCAGCCTGTGTTTTACTGAGACGTGGTTGAATGAGAATACATTGGACTACGTAATCTCCCTGGACGGATTCACCTTGAGGCGCGTACTGCCATGGGGAGCGGCAAGAAACAACAGCTGTGCACTTCAGCTGCTTGCAGTGGGAATGTGGCCCTACTACCTGCCGAGGGAGTTCTCACATGTGATTGTGTTTTATGTCTACATCCCTCCTTCGGCAAATGCTGCGGCGGCCTGTGAGCAGCTCCACAGCACCGTGACTCTGATGCAGACTCGCCATCCGCGCGCCCTGCTTCTGATCAATAGTGACTTCAATCACACCTCTCTCTCCGCCACTCTCCCCACATTCACGCAGCACGTTACGTGCAGGACAATAGGTCTCTTGACCTGCTGTATGCTAATACAAAGGACGCATACACCTCTGTCCCCCTTCCCCCCGCTCGGACGATCGGACCATAACATCGCCTATCTGCTCTCCCAATACACACCAAAGGTGCGAAGAGGACCCGCGCAGAAAGTGTCAGTGAAGCGGTGGACTGAAGAGGCCATTGAGAGTCTGAGGGACTGTTTCCAGACCACAGACAGGAATATGTTCAGCAGCTCTTATGGAGAGGACATCCATGGCCTGACCCACTGCATCACAGACTATATCAACTTCTGCTTGGAGAGCACTTTGCCAACACAGAGGGTACGGTGCTTCTCCAATAACCACCCCTGGGTCACTCCTGAGCTTAAAGCCCTCCTGAACCAGAAGAAGAGGGCTTTCAACTCCGGAGATAGAGAGGAGCAGAGAAGGGTCCAGCGGGAGCTTCAGAGGAGAATACGGCAGGCCAAGAAGGACCATGGGAAGAAGATGGAGGAGAAGCTGGCCCAGAACAACGTGAGGGATGTGTGGAGAGGACTGAAGACCATCTCCAGACTTGGACAGAGTGCCAGAGGGGCAGCTGATGGAGACCAGCGCTGGGCTGATGAATTAAATCTGTATTTCAATAGGTTTGATTCTGCTCTAGGAGATGGATGCTGAGGGAAGTATGGTACCCTGAGCCTCTGTCCTCTTATTCAAACTGCTTTCTCTCCATCTCTGTTCCATAACCTCATGTTTTTCACAGACAAATCAGTTCACTGCTGTCCACCAGTGTCTCTCTCTCTCCTGCTCTTCCGCTCTCCTTGGGAAGTGGAGCTGTTTCAGCTGTTTCAGATGTCCTCCCATGAGCAGACGCTGACCAGACCTTAGCTACCCCTCTCCACTCACCTGTCTGGATGGGGCCCCCACATGCCTGGATGGAGTCCCACCTGCCTGGATTGAGCCCCCACCTGCCTGGATGGAGTCCCACCTGCCTAGATTGAGCCCCCACCTGCCTGGTTGAAGCCAACAACCCAAATAAGCCGATGGCCAGTCCCACACACGTCTGCCTGTCTGTCTGACCCTGCTCTCTATAAAGTGGCTGATTCCTCAAACCTCTCAGGTCCAAAGATGCTCCGCATGGCAACAGCAGGTTGGCAACACTGTCTGGAAAGAATTTTCCCATACTGCACCCTCCGGTGGGTTTTTTGCTCTCTGGCACCAAGGATCGTGTGTTCATTGAGAGACTGAGGATGGGACAATGTGTTTGCTGATGTGTATGCTAGATTATGTTTCCATGTTTTTCACTGAGAAGCCCATTGGGGCAACTCTTGTTGTGATTCTGGGCTATAGAAATAAAATTGAATTTAACTGAGCCATTTACATACATATGCAATCTACTGTTAACAACAGGAGTTTTCCTTGACAAAATGAAATTAGCTAAAATAGTTCCTCCTTATAAAAATGGTGACAAACACAGCTTCTCAAACTATAGACCAGTCTCACTGCTTCCACAGTTTCCAAAAATTTTGGAGGTGTTTGCAATAAGACTTGATAGTTTTTTTTTACAAAAACAAAACATCTTGGGGCTGGACATTCAACTGCAATGGCAAGAATGGAACTAACTGAAAAAATAGCAACTGAAATTGCCAGTGGGAATTATTTTAAGTATATTCATTGACCTACAAAAAGCTTTTGATGCAATAAATCATTCAAGATTACTTAAAAAAAATGAATAAGTATGACATTTGAGGGGTGGCTCAACAATGGATAGCAAGCTATTTAGGAAACAGAAAACAGTATGTACAAATCAATGACAGAATCAGGAAGGTGCAATATCAAATGGGGTGCATGCCAAGGCTTGATTCTTGGGCCCAAATGATTTATTTTATATATGAATGATGGAAGAATATTGCCCTATGAATCTGACATTTATACAACGTCAAACGTGACCATTTCGATTAAGGAAAGTGACATAGTGGTCACTGTTATCTTGTTATCTCCTTTGGAATTTCGGAGCCCCGCCGACATGAGCAAACCCCCACTCTAGGCTAAGCTTCCTGTCGTAGAAATGATGACAGAATGCCTATGCTTTCCAAGCAAGGGACATTTTCTGTCCAAACTGTCTCAAAAACTCGAAGACAAGATTCAAAAAGACTTCTACACGTTCCCTTTTCCAAAGAAATCACATTGACTGAAGTAATTCAAATAAAATATATAAAATATATAACTGAGACAAATAAAAGGACACTTTTGTTGCTCTATTGAACATTCTCTACATTTCAAGTCAACGGACTTTCCTTAGAGAAAGAATGAAATGAATGATTGTGTTTCTAATATTGATTTGTAAATGTGAATGTAAATGTGAATACTTCATCTGTGTAAAACTGGTAATGGTTCATGTGTAACATGAGAAGGAGGGCAGACTCTTATCAGCAGATAGACCACAATTCTGCAGTTCTCACCAAGTGCTCACAGAGTTCTCAAGGAGCTCACACAAAGCAGCTCACCCAGACCTAGGGGAGTGGAGCTGTTTCAGATGTTTCAGAGGTTCCAGATGTCCTCCCGTGAGCAGACGCTGACCAGACCTTAGCTACCCCTCTCCACTCACCTGTCTGGATGGAGTCCCCACCTGCCTGGATGGAGCCCCACCGGCCTGGATGAAACCCCACCTGCCTAGATTGAGTCCCCACCTGCCTGGTTAAAGCCCTCAATCCAAATAAGCCGATGTCCAGTCCCCCACACGTCTGCCTGTCCGTCTGACCCTGCTCTCTATAAAGTGACTGGTTCCTCAAAGCTCTCGACGAAAGCATGGAGCCTGTTAGAGACAGTATAATCACTGAATACAAAAGGTACGCTCGGATGTCCAGGAGGTCAGCAATAAAACTGGACAATTGAAATTGAAAAAAGACCTCTCTGATTTTAGAGGAAATATGAACGCTCGACTTTGACCGTGGAGACTAATGTAAACCAAATGAATGACAGAATGGGAGAAGCAGAACAGCGAGTAACTGAGATGGAGGAATTCAACGTCGACATGAGAGACGCACTATCCTACACCCTTGAACTACAAGAACAGCAGCAAGCTGTTGTTTTTGTTTTTTTTTTTGGCCCTCAATGCTACTTTGCCTGGTTTGATATAAAAACGTAAATGAATAGGCAAAAATATAATTTCATAACACTTAATGTGAATGGTTTGCATAACCCCATAAAATGTATTAAAACCATAGGTAAGGTTAAACGTGAAAAGCAGGACATAATATTTTGGCAAGATACTCATCTTCCCAATGCTGAGCATGAAAAAATAAAAAGATGGTTCAAACATACATATTACTCCTCTTTTACAAAGGGAAATGCCATGGGAGTAGCGATTCTTATTTCAAAATAAGTACATTTTGAGTTCTCTTCCCAAACTACTGATACTGAAGAATGATATGTGTTTTAGGTTTTATTGACCATAAAGAAGTTACTTTATTGAATGTCTATCGTCCACCAGGAAATGATAAACACTTTGTTAAGAAAGTCTTTGACTTAATTTGTACTGAATTGTCTGGGATACTTATATGTGGTGGATACTGGAACACTCACTTTCATCCTTCTTTACATTACTTCACTTTAAAGAAAATGCAACCTGTAGCATTACAAATCAACAAATTACTTAAAGAAATTGGTATGAATGATGTATGGCAAGATTTACATACAGGAGTAAAATGCTTTACCTTTTATTCCCATTCCCACTCTGTGTTATCTAGATGAGATTGTTTTTTCATGCTTAGCTCAGATAGACACAGGATCATTAATTGTGAGATAGGAGTCAGGGATGTTTCAGATCATGCAGGGGTTTACCTGATGCTGTACTTAGATATTAGGCAAAAAGAAACACTTTGGAGACTCAACTCCAGTCTTCTCAATGATGCTAATTAAAAAAATATATATACAGAGGAGGAATTCATTCACTCATGAAGATACTTCACCCAGTGCATTATGGGATGCAGCTAAGGCAGTTCTGCATGGTAAACTAATAATGTGGTCATCTATTAGAAAGAAAGAAAAGGAGAAACTAATTTCAGATAAGGTTATTGAACTTAAACTGTTGGAAGATGAGCACATGAGAAATAATGACAGTGATACTTTGCAACGACTATTATCAGTTAAGCATACCTTAAATGAACTGTATGATGACCAGATAGGAAAAAAAGCAAAATTCATCAAACAGAATTACTATGAAAATGGTCCTAGAGCCAAAAGGTTACTTGCCTAGAGGACATGACAACAACATGTCAGGCGATATGTATGTAAGATAAAAACCTGCAGACTAATGCGTTACAATATAATTTGGTGAACATTCAGGCATCTTTTGTGACCTACTTTTCAAATGTATACATCCAGCCACCCACAACAGATTTAATTACAGTAGAATTGGTTTTGACACAGTTAGATCTACCCTCCATAGGTAGGGAGCAAAATAAGAAACTTACACGATTGATAACAGAGGAAGAAATTAATAAGACAATATCAAATTTAAAGGAAAACAAAATGCCAGGTTCAAGTGTTTTAGAGATACTATTGTTCCTTTGCTTAAATACTGTTTTAATTATGTCCTTGAAGGCGGCGCAATACCCACATCTTGGAAACAGGCCCTTATTTCTATAATACCTAAACCGGGAAAGGATACAACTGAATGTAGCTCTTATAGACCTATATTAGTATTAAATATAGATTATAGAATATTCACAGGCGGCATGGTGGCCTTCATTGTTTAGAAGTCTGATGGGGGTTAGCTGATATGTCAAAGTGGGCTTCTATCCTCCTCTTATAAGCCACTTTTGCAGTCTTGATGCCCCTCTTGAGAGCACTCCTGGCACTACTGTATGCCACACTGTCCCCTGATCTATAAGCAGCATCCCTGGCTCTAAATAACAGCTGTAATTCATGTGTCATCCATGGTTGTTGATTTGGAGAGACCCAGATCTGCTTCCATGTTGCAACCCACACAGATGTTGATATATTCCATCACTGTATTAGTGTACACATCAAGGGACTGGGGTGTTAATGATCCCTCAACTCTGAATACATTCCAATCAGTGGAGTAGAAGCAGTCCTGTAGCTCAGGTATTGCACTTTTTGGCCATATTCTAGTTGTTTTCACTGTGGGCTGAGCAGTCTTAATGTTAGGAATGTACCGGGGGTAGAGCATGAGCGATATATGGTCACTAAGGCCCAGGTGAGGCATTGGTTGTGCCTTGTAAGCATTAGCCACGTTGGTATACACCTGGTCTAGTGATTTTTCTCCTCTGGTTGAACATTACGATGGAATCTGTTAAAGACAGTCTTAAGGTCAGCATGATTAAAGTCCCCCGCTGCTATGAAGACACTATCAGGATGTGCAACCAGGCTGATGTTAATGCTGTCGTATAGCTGTGCTAGCGCTAGCTTGGCATCAGTGTCAGGGAGGATGTAAACAGCACAGATCAAAACGACAGCAAATTCCCTCAGGAGATAAAAAGTTCTACATTTAAGCAGCAAATATTTAACGTTAGGGCAGCAGTGCCTGGCCACTACAGTGGTGTTGATGCACCAAGAGTCATTGATGTAAATACACAGGCCTCCGCCGATCTTCTTACCTGAGTCAGCTGTTCTATCAGCTCGGTGAGTGGTGAAGCCAGCTAGCTCTATCGCTGCCTCTGGGGTGTGGTGATCCAGCCAGGTTTCTGTGAATATCATGCTGCAACAGCTAGCAAAGTCCTTCTGCGCTGTCAATCGTAGTCTGATTTCATCCATCTTGTTGCGGATTGAGCGTGCGTTAGAGAGAAAAATGGAGGGTAGCGAGGGTTTGAATGGGTTAACCTTGAGTCTGGCTAACACGCCGGCCCGTTTACCTCTCCTCCGCCGCTCATAGCGTCTCCTTCTCCAGCCTGATTCAGCGGGAGTCCTGGTGGGTCACCTCAAAATCTCGGGAGGGATAACAAAGTCCGCTGATGGATGATTCATACCTCCGATGTTCAGTGCGAGTAGTTCAGTACGGCTATACTGAAGTGCCTCAATCAGTCCAAAGTGCAAAGCAGTGCACAATAGCAGAAATAATATCCACAAAACATGCCAGTTACGAGAGCTCAGGGCTGCTTCGCCTGTCCGTGCCACCATCTTCCGCCGAGGTTCTCTCCCCCTCTCTCTTAGAGAGAGTCGGAGGTAGGAATCCTTTATCTAATGATTCGTTATATACATCTAACAATAATGATGAAATTTGATCTTTAAAGGCTTTATAAAATTTGGACATGTAACCATCTGGACCAGGAGCTTTTGTGCTTTGCAAGCTGTTTATTGCTTGTTCAATTTCCAGCTTTGTAATAGGCATCTCAAGTTGTCTAGCAGATTCTAGGCTAATAGTAGAAACCTCAAGCTTCTGAAAAAATGCATCTATCAGGGCAGGGTTTCTCTTTTTCTGAGGAATAAAGCCAAGTATAACATTTTTTGAATAAAGCCAAGTATAAAAAATTTTGAAAACATTTATTTCTTTAAAATCCCTTGTAGTTTGGACTGTCACATCATATTTCTGTTATCATCCTTGATGACATTTGTTGTTTAACTTGTTGCGCTAAAATTTTGCCCATCCTTTCTCCCTGTTCATAATATTTGTCCCACTCCCCCTGTGGAGTGTAACTCTTTCAGACGCCTGATGGCAGCTGGACCCCTCTCCTCCTCCTCGCCCAGCTCCTCCTCCTCCCCGGCTCCTTCCCCACCTGGGTAGCTGTGGTCATACCGAACTGGCCCACGGGCCTGGACATCTATAGCCTGTCCGTCCATGGGAGTGGATCCCTCCTTCACTGTAGTTCTCCCTGAGGTTTCTTCTTTTTCCCAGGACCCTGGGTTTTTTAGAATTTTTCCTTGCTGAAAAGGAGGGTCTAAGGACAGGGGATGACTGGACCATGTTTCATTTGCTGCTTTACATGAATGTTGTTTATTCCTGTTTTGATATGACTGTGTGTATGTTTTGCTCATCCAAATCTTGGAACGCCCTTAGAGGCAACTGTTGTTGTGATTTTGGGCGCTACAAAAATAAATTGAATTGAATTGAATTATATTTTGCTTTTGTCAAGAGTTTAACCGATCTTTCTGTATACATCAGTTCCAGATCAGTTTGCAGACATATTTTTTTCTTATGCAAAGCTGTACTGGGGGTTGAAGAGTGTAATCTATCTACCTTCTTTATATTATCTTTTATAAGGGTCTCCTTTTGTTGTAATTGTTTATTAATTGAGCTCTTGCATGAAATCAATTGTCCTCTCAAACAGGCCTTAAGTGCTTCCCATAGGGTAGCTTTTCTTCTTATCTGGAGTGCTATTAATAGACACGTAGAACTGAATTTGATCATTTATTTCGTTTTTAATAGTGTCATCTGATATTAGGTTATTATCAAATCTCCAAGTTTTAGTTGTAATATTACTGTCCAGAGCTAATTGCAAAATATGAGGGCTGTGATCGGATAATACCATTGATTCATAATCACAATTCTTTATCAAAGATATTAATTTGACATCTACCAGAAAAAAGTCTATTCTTGTATATGTTTGGTGAACAGGGTAAAGAGAAAGAGTATTGTTGTGTTCAGTATTGTGTTCAGTGTTCTCCATGTGTCTGTGATCATGTATGTTTTCATGAATTTTAAAATAGATTTGGCCAATTTAGAAAGATTCTTTTTTTTTTTTTGATGACCTATCCAGAGATGTGTTCAATATCAAATTAAAATCTCCCCCAATTATTAATTGATGAGTATCCATGTCTGGTCATTTTGAAAATAAAGAAATAAATTGCTCATCATCGATATTTGGGACTATGGTTATAAGATGACCGTATAACATGCCAGATAGAATTACATATCAACCTTGAGAATATGATATTACCTTTGAGGCTATTTTTTTTTAAATCAATATAGCTGTCCATCTGTTCCTTGCATTAAAACTTGAGTGAAAGATTTGATCTACACACTTGCACCATAATCTGTTGTGGTCTTGGGTTTTCAGATGTCTCTTGCAACAACATAATATCTGCGCCCATTTTTCTCAACTGTGACAAGACGTTACTTCTCTTTATTACCCCATTAAGACCCTTCCATGTTACAAATTTTATAAGGTTTTGTGAAGTAACACCCATGGTTTTAAACTAAAGACATAATTTTGGTACTGACTGAGCTTAAAGAAAAACATCCTCTTAAACATTGAACCACCAATAGAAACTTCTTGAAACAAAAATTTACTTTTCACTTGCTGTAAACAACAGATGCAAGTGAAATGAAAAATGAAAAAGTTAGTCACCTTGTCCGACTTACTGCAGACTCTGGACATTTGACTCACCACTAAACTCTATATAATTGAATAAAATTTACTCCTGGATCTAGGCTTTTCTAATAGCAAATAAATCTCACTCACATTAATAGACAAATAAAATTCAGTCCTTTACTCTCAATTTCTTATTATAAGAAAAGAAAAAAAAAACTACATATGTAGTAATAGTTCATTGTGTCCTGTGTATCCAAATAAGTCCAGTTCTGATAGATTGAAACTTTTGAGTCTTTGTTGTAGAGCCCAGGTACCTTGGATAAGTCTTTGCTTCTTGAGTTGTCTAGACTTTCTGGCGATGTCTGCATTCCTCTGCGTCAAATGGTCATTCATGTTGACCTCTGTGCCTCTCAACTGCCGTCCTTGTTTCATGAGTGCAATCTGCTTTCTGTTGACGAACCTTAAGATCACTGTTGGCTTGTCTTCATTTCTTCTTCTTGGAAGCTGGTGGCATGCCTCAAGATCCTCCATGTTGAGGGTAATGCCCCTAGACCGGAGAAAAGCCACCACCTGTTGTTCCGTGGAGTACTCTTCAGCCTTGCTGGGCTCAGCCCCGTTTCTTGTCAGCAGCCACTGCTTTCGTATATGACTGGGGTTTGATCTTAAGTCCTGAGATGACCACATCATTAATTCTTGAGTCGTGCTCCAGCTCGTCCACCCTCCTCCCAGGAGTGCAATCCACTTGTCTTTCTTGCAGGTATTTAATTTCCTCAATTACATTCAAGATCTATTTTTGGTCATCTCGAATTGTAGCAACTTCTTCAATCAAAGATTCAAGTGACTTCGTGAGTTTGTCATCTTCCTCCTCTTCCTCCACCGTAATATTTCTTTTTGGTGGCATGTTGATTCACTTAGGCTGTCCTGAGCCGCGGTGGCGAGAGTTGTATATGGCTAGCTTTATGCAGCTATTGCCAGGTGCCGGGTAAGAGCCAAAAGCGATCATAATAATAATAATAATAATAATAATAATAAATTTTATTTATATAGCGCTTTTCACTATACTCAAAGACGCTTCACAAAAATAACAATACAAGGAACACAACATAACATTACAAATACAAAATTAAGTTCATAAAATTGAACGTTCAAGAAAAAAAAAAAAAAAAACGTTAAAATGACAAATTAAAAGCAGCTTTAAACAGGTGGGTCTTGAGGTTGTTTTTGAAAGTTGGGAGATCGGTGCAGTCTCTGAGTTGTTGTGGTAGTGAGTTCCAGAGGGTGGGGGCAGCGATGGAGAAGGCTCTGTCTCCCCAGGTTCGGAGCTTGGTCCTGCAGGAGAGGGACAGAAGGTTTGCATTGGAGGAGCGGAGGGAGCGGGATGGGGTGTGGTGGTGGAGCACGTCTTTGAGGTAGGATGGGCCAGATTATGGAGGGCTTTGAAGGTGATGAGGAGGACTTTGAACTGTATGCGCTGAGGGATGGGGAGCCAGTGGAGGTTCTGGAGGACGGGAGTGATGTGTTCACGGGAGCGGGTGTGTGTGAGGAGACGGGCAGCAGAGTTTTGAATGTATTGTAGCTTATTGAGTGTTTTGGAGGATGTACCATAGAGAATGCTATTGCAGTAATCTAATCTTGAAGTGATGAAGGCGTGAATCAGGGTTTCGGCAGCAGAGAAGGAAAGTGATGAGCGGAGACGGGCTATGTTTTTGAGGTGGAAGAATGCAGTCCGGGTTATATGGTTGACATGCTGTTCAAAACAGAGATTGGAGTCAAAAAGAAAACCAAGGTTGCGGATAACAGGTGATGGAGTCAGAGTGTTATTGTCAAAGGTCAACTGAAAATTTTGAAAGGATTTGGAGATGTTTTTGGGACCAATTATGATAATGTCAGTTTTATTACTGATGAGTTTGAGAAAATTTTGTTGTAACCAGGTTTTGATTTCAATTAAACAGTGGGTGAGTGTGGAGTGAGTTGTGGAGTTGATGGATTTTGTGGACATGTACAATTGTATGTCGTCAGCGTAGCAGTGGAAGTGGAGACCATGACGGCGAATGATGTTGCCGAAGGGAATGAGGTAGAGGATGAACAAGAGAGGACCAAGCACCGAACCTTGGGGAACACCTTGCAGCAGGGGAGAAGTGGAGGATGAACAGTTGTTGACTTTGATGAACTGTTGTCGGTTGGAGAGGTAGGATTGAAACCAGGAGAGAGCAGAGCCTGTGATATTAAAGGAGTTTTTGAGACGGGTGAGGAGGATGGAGTGACTGATGGTGTCGAATGCTGCAGTGAGATCCAGGAGAATGAGGATGGAGATGTTACCAGAGTAAGAGGAGAGGAGCAGATTGTTTGTTATTTTAACCAGGGCAGTTTCAGTACTGTGTTGGCGGAAACCGGATTGGAAAGGTTCATAAATTAGCTATTGGCTATTGAAGTTTAAGTGGGTTTTTAATTGAGCAGCAACAACACGTTCAAGAACTTTGGACAGAAATGGCAAGTTGGAAATGGGGCAAAAAATTTGCAAGATTTTCAGGATCCAGACCAGGTTTTTTGAGTATTGGAGTGACTGCTGCCAGCTTGAGAGACTCAGAGAAAAACCGGAGGAAAGTGATGAGTTGATTGATTGATCAGATGCACAATCATGCATTAAAAGTGTCCAGCGATTGTTCTTACCTTAATCAATGTCCGTAAAACTGTAATCCATGACCGGTAAAAGTGAAGAGTCCAAGTGAATAGAATAGAAGTGTCTTTGACACCGCACAACTCAAGGCCCCAACCACAGACTGGAGTTTCAGAATGCAATTTCCTTGTTTTTAGATAAACTGACTCTTGCTACTAACCAAAATTTCATCAGTGAAGTATATGAAAAGTTATGTTGCTATGTGTATATTATATTTATGTCTAGTAGAAGGGTCAATTTGACAAGAAAGTAAGGTAAAACAAATGGTAAACCCTGCTGGAAGAGAGAGTTAGTTAATCTGTGGAAAGATATGAGAAAGGCTGAAAAACATTTTCTGTTGTGTAAAGGCACAATTAAACAACAACTTGAATACAAACGATTTCAATACAAATGCAAGCAGCACCAATTTGAAAAACAAACAAACAAACAAACAAAAACACTTAAAGCTTATAGAAGAAGAAGACAAAGAGGGCTGGCATTACAAATTGGACACAGTCAAACACCTAATCCACAGTTGGTTTAGAATTTGGTAAATAAACTAGGTCCCCAAAGGCTAAACAAATCCCTGTAGAGGTGATCTCAGATGATGGCTCTTTAGTTTTAAAAATGTTCTGAAAAAGTAGGAAACTGATTTTGGAACTTTAGTTTAGGACGTTTTGTCTCCTCCAAATGGGATAATTCTTATTTGGAAATGATAGTGACTCAAAGAAATCAAATGGAGCTGTGTTTACTTGACCTAATCTGTTGATATTACAGAAGATAAAGTAAAAAAGGCCATTGATAAATCGAAAGTAAGTTAAGAAAGCCAGTGGATTTGATAATCTGTCTAAGAAACTTTTGAAACAGCCTGGTATGTTCCCAGTGCTTTATAGTCTTTTATTTACCTGTTTTATACAGGGTCTTGTCCCAAAGTGTCCAACTGCAGGTCCTCAAGTCCCCATGAACTACAGGGGCATCAGCCTTCGTAGTTGTATGTTTAAACTTTATTCTAGTGTTCTTAATGAGAGGCTGGTCTGTTACCTGGAATCTTTTCATTTATTGGCAGAGGAGCAGAATGGTTTTAGGAGGGAGCCTGCATTTGACTATGTAAATCAGGACTTGCTCTACTTGCTGTTACAGATTGGTTTATGATTCAGTCAAAGCTATCTATAACAGTCCCATATCTTGTGTCCAGGTTAATGACCACTTGACTGACTGGTTCCCAAAACCATACAGCATAAAGCAGTGATGTGCTGTCTCCCACATTATTTGCTATTTTCATCAGTAATTTGACAAATGAAGTAAAATAGGCACATGTTGGCGTTAATGTGAGAGATCTCAAAGTGTGTATACTACCCTGTACTACTGATATAGTGCTTATCTCAGAAAATGAATTGGATCTTCAGAGGGTGTTGAATATTGTGCATACCTGGTGCAGCAAAATGAGACAGAAGATAAACTGTGAAAAAACTCAGGTGATTCATTTTAGAAATCAGAGCCACAAATTTTCAGTTCCATTTTGGTGCCACAACCTTGTCCTTCATAAAAAGTACAAATATCTGGGACTTGTTTTGGATAAACATCATCAAATTGCAAATGAAAATTTGTCAACAATAACATGACTTTTTAACGATTCTCTGTCCAGCATATTTACTTACAAAGGTTGCTTGACTGTGGCCAATGTTAAATCCTGCATGTTTTAATCAGGCTGAGGAAACATTGTTATCATTTCTGGTGAAGCTCCTCCCTCTGGAATTCCCTCCCCAAAACTTTGGGAGGGAAAATTCAAATAGTGTGCGACAAAGGGCATTTACAGGAGCCTCTTCAGTGTGGAGCAGGAGGGCTGTGAGAGCTGAGCTGGAGTTAAGACTTTAAGGATTTTATATACTTCTCTGGTCCAGAATGTAGTCATTGTAAACACTCTTGTGTTGTTTTACTTCAAATTAGGGTGAATGTAAGGCTTGATTCCATGAAACAAAGTGTTACCATTACTGACCATCTATTCAATTCAATTCAATTTATTTTTGTAGTGCCCAAAATTGCAACAACAGTTGCCTCTAAGGCCGTTCCAAGATTTGGATGAGCAAAACATACACACAGACATATCAAAACAGGAATAAACAACATTCATGTAAAGCAGCAAATGAAACATGGTCCAGTCATCCCCTGTCCTTAGACCCTCCTTCTCAGCAAGGAAAAACTCCAAAAAACCCAGGGTCCTGGGAAAAAGAAGAAACCTCAGGGAGAACTACAGTGAAGGAGAGATCCACTCCCATGGACGGACAGGCTATAGATGTCCAGGCCCGTGGGCCAGTTTGGTATGGCCACAGCTACCCAGGTGGGGAAGGAGCCAGGGAGGAGGAGGAGCCCGGGCGAGAAGGGGAGGCCGGGCAAGAGGAGGAGGAGCCGGGCGAGGAGGAGATGGGTCCAGCTGCCATCAGGCGTCTGAAAGAGTTACACTCCATAGGGGGAGTGGGACAGGGGACAACATGTGAATAGCAATGAATGAGCTACAGATGAGAACATAGTAAGTGATGCTGATGAGAAAATAGGAGGAAACAGAGGACAGTGCTCAGGTTGCCACACTTCCCCCAGCTTGTTATCTCCTGCAGCAGCTTATCTTAGTGACATCAACTAAGTAACCTGGTCATAAGCTATTCCGAAGAGGAAGGTTTTAAGCCTGGTCTTAAATAAAGAGACTGTGGAGCCTGTTTAACATCAACAGGGAGTTGATTCCATAACACAGGAGCTTGGTAACTGAAGGCTCTCCCCCCCACTGTACTTTTAGACACTCTAGGAACCACTAATAATCCTGCATTCTGAGAGCGAAGTGCTCTATTTGGCTGATAGGGGACAATGGCATCCTGAAGATATGATGGGGCCATATTGTTTAAGGCTTTGTATGTCAGGAGAACTTTGAATTTAATTCTAAACTCGACAGGAAGCCAGTGAAGTGATTTTAACACAGGACTGATGTGATCACGTCTTTTAGTTCCTGTTAGGACTCTGGCCGCTGCATTTTGGACCAACTGGAAGCTTCTTAAAGTACCTTTAGTGCAGACGGTGAGCAGAGAATTACAGTAATCTAGTCTGGATGTAACAAATGCAGGGATAAGTTTTTCAGCATCATTTTTAGGCAAAATATTTCTGATTTTAGTTATGTTTCGCAGGTGAAAATATGCAGTTTTACAAGCTTGGTTTATATGAGCTGTGAATGAGAGATTTTGGTCAAATACGACTCCAAGGTTTTTTACAGTAGAGCTAGAGGCTATACTCACATTGTCAAGTGAGATTATCTGGTCGGACAGAGAATCTCTCTGACCTTTAGGACCGACAACAATGACCTCTGTTTTTCAGGGTTTAAGAGCAGGTAATTCAGGGTCATCCAGGTTTTGATGTCCTTCACACAGGCACTGAGCTTATCGATTTGATCTGATTAGGTTTCATTGATAAGTACAGCTGAGTGTCATCAGCATAGCAGTGGAAATTAATGCCATGTTTTCTGATAATGTTACCTAATGGCAACATATACAGAGTAAACAGGATTGGACCAAGCACAGATCCTTGTTGAACACCGCAAGCTACTTTAGAGCAGGGAGAGGTGCACTGGTTTACACTAACAAACTGGTGCCTATCTGATAGAGAGGATTTAAACCATTTGAGGGCGGTCCCTCTGACACCTATGTGACATTCTAACCTCTGCAGTAGAATGTTGTGATCAATGGTGTCAAACGCTGCACTGAGGTCCAGTAGGACCAGGACTGAAGCCAGCCCGTTATCAGCAGCTAGTAGCAAATCATTTGTCAATTTAAGCAGAGCAGTTTCTGTGCTGTGGTGAGCTCTGAAACCAGACTGAAATTTTTCATATAAATTATTATGAGTATTGGGCAGCACGCTGCCCCCGTGACCCAGCCGGATTAAGCGGGAGAAGATGGATGGATGGATGGAAATTATTGCCCTGCAGATGGTGACAAAGCTGTTTCACCACAACTCGTTCCAGAATCTTTGAGAGAAATGGAAGATTCGAGATAGGTCTGTAGTTGGCTAGTTCATCAGGATTTAAGATAGATTTTTTCAAAAGCGGTTTAATTACAGCATATTTAAAGGACTGAGGAACATAGCCATTTTCTAATGACATATTTATTATGTTATGGATGGAACCTATTATTAGGTGGAGAGCTTCTTTGAGGAGTTTGACTGGAATAGGGTCGAGCAAACAAGTTGATGGTTTGGACGACATGATGACTGAGGTAATCTCCTCCTCATCGACAGGAGTAAATTTGTCTAATGCTGTTAGAGGATTTATGTGGGATATTGGTGTTACTGACTGGATTTGCTGAATTTGCCCAGGGCTGATTTTTGGAGTGGCTTCGTTGATCTTCTCTCTAATGGTTGTAATTTTGTAATCGAAGAATTCAAGAAAGTCATCACAACTGAACTTCGAAGGGAGAAGAGACTGAGGGGCAGTGTGCGAGTTTGTCAGCCTGGCTACAGTGCTGAACAGAAATCTGGGGTTGCTTTTGTTTACTTCTATTAGGTTTGAATAGTATCTGGTTTGTGCTTTTCGCAGAGCGGCCTTATAAGAGAGCAGGCAGAGCTTCCATGCCTTCAGAGACTGCTCGGAGCGCGAGCGGCGCCAGAGCTTCTCTGTGCGTCTCACGTGTTGTTTGAGTGATCGCAGTTCTGGAGTAAACCAAGGAGCCGGAGGTCTTGTTTTAATGCTTTTCTATTTTAGCGGAGCTGCAACATCGAGAGCAGATTTTAAGGTGAGCATTGTCCTATCAACAAACTGATCCATGATAATTGGATTAAAGTTGTTCTCATTGTCACATGGCATATCATTTAATACTGGCTCGATTATTTCTTTGAACTCGGCTACCGATTTTTCTGATATTGTTCTTTTCATTATAGTTTTCTCCTGCCGAGCTGGATAGTCTTTTAGTACGAATTGAAAGGTAATTAAAAAATGGTCAGAGAGTATAGGGTTTTGAGGAATTACAATTAAATCATTCATCTCAATACCATAAATTAGGACGAGGTCAAGAGTGTGATTGTGACAGTGAGTCGGCTTGTTCACACTCTGGGTAAAACCGACTCCATCCAGGAGAGCACCAAAAGCACTGCTGAGGCTCACTGCTGTTATCAACATGAATGTTGAAATCTCCAACTATAACAATCCTTTCCCATTCCAAAACTAAACTTGAAATAAAGTCAGAAAACTCTGTCAGAAACTCGGCATATGGACCAGGAGGTCGGTAGATTGTTATGAATATAACAGCTTTTTGGTTTTTCCAGTTGGTGCACGTAATAGATAGTGCGAGGCTTTCAAAGGAGCGGAATGTTTAATTAGATTTGAGGCTGAGAATTAGGCTGGAATGAGAAATGACGGCCACACCGCCACCTCCACCAGTGCTCCTGGCACTTTGAAATTTCACGTGACTTGGAGGTGTAGATTCGTTTAGTCTAACATAATCATTTTCCTGAAGCCATGTTTCAGTTAAAGCTAGAAGATCAATATTAAAGTCGTCAATTAATTAATTAATTAAAAGAGATTTAGAGGAGCGGGACCTGATGTTTAGCAGTCCACATTTTACACACTTATTTTGTTTATTTGCGGCACATGTATTTATTTTTATTAAGTTATGAGATCTGACGCCTTTCCTATCAGAGTTTAGTTGAGTTTCCTATCTATCAGGGTTAAAACATGTTGTTTTATTCATTCTCATCATTTAGAACAGGGGTCTCAAACTCAATTTACCTGGGGGCCGCTGGAGACAGAGTCTGAGTGAGGGTGGGCCGCATAAGAGATTCCACAAAAAGAAAGTTTAAAAAAAAGTCCTCAAATGTCATTAACAGTTTTAATGATTTCTTCTGAACACGAAGTGTCCTGAACATGAATGGAACATTGAGTGAAAATCATGAACGGTTCTTCTGAACATGGCTTCTCTTGCCTACTCCTTGCTGCCAGAGACTCACTAACCCTGTAGCTTCGACTACTGCAATATTCTCTTTGGTTACTTTCTTGAAGAAATCTTGTTGCCTCAGTAGACCTGCTTTAAGACTGGCGACCCACTTGGCTCTCTCATCCCCCTGGTATTTTGCACTTTCCTCAGCATGTTTAGTTGAATAATGGCGTTTAACGTTGTATTCTTTGTGCACTGCAACTTTCTCTGTGCAAATAAGACATGTGGGGATGCCCCTGTGCTCAACAAAGAAAAACTGCATCTCCACCTTTTCTTGAAATTGTCTGTGCTCATCACCAACCTTTCTCTTCACTGCAGGCTTTGATGAAGACATGACTGGGGTATGACAAAATCTAATTGATTCCGCTTAGTGGCGCTCTTGTTTCACGTTTCAAACAAGTGTTTAGCTAGCTAATTGCGCACAGAGAACGTCTTAATGCATAACGCTTTGTGACGGAGTGCGCCTTAACCGGGAGAGCGCTCCGTGTGCTCTGCCGCGCTCTCGAGCCAGAACGAGAGGTGCCAGTAGGGGAATGTCAGGGCAGCTACAGGTGCTCCGTCACACGCTTCTATCTGTAACAGCAGCGTAGACGATAAACAGCCCGGTAACAGTCACCGTTCTTTTTGCGCTCGATCATGACATTTGTGGTAGAAAGTACGATAGATGGCAAGCGCAAAGGCGACTGCTGTCTGACTGTTCACTACACGCCGTGCTGTTGTTGCAAGTGTAAAGTGCACGAAGCTGGTGTAGCTTAGCCCTGACCAGGGACGGGGCGCGGGATCTGGCTGATTGGCCCTTCGGAGGTCCACTTTCCCCATGGGCCACACTAATATTATACTTTCATATTAAGGTGCGGGCCACAAAATATTGTACTGCGGGCTGCACTTGGCCCCCGGGCCGCGAGTCTGAGACCCCTGATTTAGAATTATTGGTACACTTGAGTTCATCTAATTGGTGCCCCAATTAACTCAGACTGTTGTCTCCTTTTGAGAACTGTTTAGATCAATACTATCATATGTTTTACCTCATGTTGATATGATGATGTTTGTCCTCTTAAAAGAAGCATGTTTTTGTTTTGATGGACCTCGCGTGAGGGATAGACAGGTTTTGGTTTACTATTCTTCTTTGTAATTGTGTGCACAATTGCTTTAATAAATTCAGACTCTTTAAGACAACTTTTCTCCAGTTTTGTTAGTTTTGTTAGTGATATCCAGAGCACTGTTGTAGCTGTGGGAAAGTTCATGAATGTTATAGTTGACGTTAGTCATTTTTGCACCATTCTAAAAGTGAAGTTATCAGTTAAAATATGTTTCTTTGAAGGAAGATGTTTGAGAACCAACAAAACACAGACTACAGATGAAGTAAACCAACTAAAATGATTTTAACAGAATTACATTTTCTCAACATATGCTTCTAGTGAACATTTATCATGTGTTTCTACAGGGTGATGTAGCACTTGGAGGACTTTATACTAGATGCCATACCTGTTACTGCGTTTTTGATAATCATAATCAAGCACCAGTTCCTGCACCGCCAGCTCGGTCCACCTTTCCCGCGCCTGCTCGGAGCTCCTGTCCGGTGGATGTCACACTCTACGGCTTCTTTCCGACGTGTCTGTCCTGCACGGATCAATCCGGAATAGTGTCCGTCACTGTCATCTATCTGGCCTCAGTCCTGCTGATTGTCCGCCCTGGATTCTGCGATCCCGGTGTGTTCAATACGGCGGGACGAGTGTCCGGCTGCCTCCGTAGCCCTCCAGTGATACACACTCCCCTATGCCGACAGCACGTCCTTGGACTGGATCCCAGGCTCCGGCCTCCCACCGGACTCTTCGCTTGGCAATGGTACACATCCTGTGGACTCTCGGGAGCTTAATTTGCCTTCTTGGTGTACAACTTCAGCCAGTGCCGGTATTCAGCGACGAGATGCTAGCTTCCGGCTAGCATTCACTGGTCTGAGGATGACGGCGCTGCTGCAGTACTCTGCCTCTACCCTCCGCCGGCTCAACAACCGCTGCCTCCTGGACTGCGCCGCTTCTCTTCAACAGCTTGGACTTCTCCTCAGCTCCCGTCCTCCACATCGGATCTGGACATACTTTTCCTACCACAGCTCATCTGAAAACGCCATCCAGTCCATCTGGTCCCACCGCTCTGATACTTCCACATTACGTCATCACAACAACTTACACGTGAGTCGGTCCAACCTCCGCCCTGTTCCACGTGCATCACTGTCCGGTCCATCTCCACTTGTAACTGCTGTTATTTACCGCCCCCCGAAGCCCAACCCCTCATTCCTTCCAGACCTCACAGTCTTTCTGACTCAGTTAAGTGCCATATCATCCTCCATCCTTCTGCTTGGTGACTTTAATTTCCACATTGACAATGTCAACTCCAAACCCGCTGCTGAATTCATGGACCTTCTTCAATGCTTCACCATCACTCAATATGTCAATTTCCCCACTCACACTCACGGTCACATTCTTGATCTGGTTTGCTCCACTGGTCCCACAATAAACAATCTCTCCAGCCATAACCTCTGCATATCTGGCCACCTTGCCATAACCTTCAACATACAAATCCTCCTCACAGCCCATAAAGCAAAACATACAATAACTTTCAGAAATCTAAAATCCATTGACACTCCTGCTCTTTTTGTTCTTCTCTCCTCCAAACTGGCTACCTCCCCTCCCCCTCTGTCTGAAAACCTTTCTGAACTTGTCACTCATTACAACACCCTCTCCTCCTGTCTTGACGAACTGGCCCCCACCAAAACTAAAACCGTCTCCTTCACCCATACTGCCCCCTGGTACACCCCTGAGCTCCATCAAATGAAGTCCCGTAAGCACTAGCTTGAGAGACTGTACAAGAAATCTGGTTTAACTGTCCATCTGTGTGGAGATTGTGGCCATATCGGCTTGTCAATGCCTGATCCCGTCAGATCTCAGAAGCTAAGCAGGGTCGCGCCTGGTTAGGACTTGGATGGGAGACCACTGGAAATTCCAGGTGCCACAGGGGGGCGCCAGTGGCAAAAACTGTCATAGTGTCCTTAGGCAAGGCACATCACCCACATTGCCTAGTATGAAAGTGGTGTGTGCGTGAATGGTGGTGGTGGTCGGAGGGGCCGATGGCACAGATTGGCAGCCTTGCTTCACTCAGTCTGCTCCAGGGCAGCTGTGGCTACAATAGTAGTTTACCACCACCAGGTCTGGAGTGAATGAATAATGCTGTGTAAAGTGCCTTTGATAGTCCTGAAAAGCGCTATATAAAACTGATGCATTATTATTATTATCTCCAAATCTACACAGACTACATACAGTAATACAAAGACACACTAAACTCCGCCCAATCCAAATATTACTCCAACCTCATCCATTCCGGCTCCAATAACCCCAAAGCTCTCTTTTCCACAATAAACACACTCCTAAATCCCAACAACAACACCTCATCTTCCTTCACCACTGACAAATGCAACCAATTTCAATCCTTCTTTCAATCCAAAATAGATTCCATTTACAGTTCAATAGACCTCTTCTCCTCCCACACTGCTCCACTTGATCCTCCTCCGCCCCATCAACAGCTCTCTCACTTCACACCCATTTCCCCTGCTCACCTGATAAAACTTTTTTTCCGGCTTTAAAAGTTCCACATGCTCCCTGGATCCCATTCCCTCTCCTCTCATCAAAGCCTGTCTTCCTGCACTCTCTCCACTGACCACCCAAATCATAAACTCCTCCCTCTCCTCCGGTTCTGTCCCACAGTCTCTCAAGTTGGCTGCTATCACCCCCATCCTCAAAAAACCCAACCTTGACCCTGATAACTTTGCAAATTTCCATCCCATATCCAACCTCCCCTTTCTGTCTAAAATCCTGGAACATGTTGTCGCCGCCCAACTCCAAACCCACCTCACCTCCAACAGTCTCTATGAACCCTTCCAGTCCGGCTTCCGTCCCAAACACAGGACCGAAACAGCTCTGCTCAAAGTCACAAATGACCTCCTCCTCTCCTCCGACTCCGGCCACCTCTCCATCCTCGTCCTCTTGGACCTCACTGCAGCCTTCAACACAATCAGCCACTCCATCCTCCTGCCCCGCCTCAAAAACTCACTCAGCATCACCGGCTCTGTTCTCTTCTGGCTCCAGTCCTACCTCACAAACCGGCAACAGTTCATCCACATCAACCATTGCTCCTCCTCCATAGGCCCCCGGCAGCAGGGAGTTCCCCAAGGTTCGGTGCTTGGTCCTCTCCTCTTCATTCTCTACATCCTCGTCCTCGGCAACATCATTCGTCATCACGGTCTCCGCTTTCACTGCTACGCTGACGACATCCAACTTTACATCTCCACAACATCCATCAACCCCAGCATCCACTCCACTCTCACCCACTGCCTAACAGAAATCAAAAACTGGATGAATCACAACTTCCTGAAACTTAACAGCAACAAAACAGACTTCATCATCATCAGTCCACACAACATCACCAAATCCTCACAACACTTCACCCTGCACTTTAACAACACCACACACTCTCCATCCCCACTCATCCGCAACCTCAGTGTGCTCCTCGACCCCACTCTTTCATTTGAACCCCACGTCAAGCACATAACCCCGGACTCCATTCTTTAACTTCAAAAACATAGCCCGTCTCCGCCCATCACTCACCTTCTCTGCCGCTGAAACTCTCATCCACGCATTCATCACATCCAAAATCGACTACTGCAATAGCATCCTCTACGGTACACCATCCAAAACCCTCAACAGACTACAGTACATTCAGAACTCCGCTGCCCGGCTCCTCACCCACACCCACTCATGTGAACACATCACCCCTGTCCTCCACAAGCTCCACTGGCTCCCCGTCCCTCAGCGCATCCACTTCAAAATCCTTCTCATCACTTTCAAAGCACTCCACAACCTGGCCCCTCCTTACCTCACAGACCTGCTCCACCACCACACTCCATCTCGCTCCCTCCGCTCCTCCAGCTCCAACCTCCTGTCCCTGCCCTCTAGGACCAAGCTCTGAACCTGGGAAGACAGAGCTTTCTCCATTGCTGCCCCCACCCTCTGGAACTCACTGCCCAAACCCCTCCATGACTGTTCTGACCTCCCCACCTTCAAAAAAGAACTCAAAACTCACCTGTTCAAAATTGCTTTTAATGTTTGATTTTTGTTGTAAATTTTGTGATATTTTGTGAAGCGTCTTTGAGTGTCTTGAAAAGCGCTATATAAATAAAATTTATTATTATTATTATTATTATTATTATTATTATTATTATTATTATTATGTAATTATGTGTTATTCCTTTGTCCACAGACAGAGACCAGAGCTACTTCACCGGAAAAGTACAACTGGAATAGTACACCTCAAAGTAGTAAATCATAATGGAAAAGTTCTCAGCTCCAAATAGACTTTTTTACTGTAGCTGTGCTCTCTGTGTGTTTGTTTCTGTTTAAGACAAAACTGTGGAAAACTAAAAACTGGTTTTGTATTATTTTACTGTAAAACCCTTTAGGGACATTTGATGTTGTATGTTAAAGTAACTGTGTAGACACAATTAATGATATATATAAAAATGTGCCTTTTTATATGGTTTTATTTTTCATAATAAGTTAACATAATATAAATATGCATATTGAGCATGATTTCATCACATTTCATCAGCATGAAACATTTATGTTCATGTTCTGAGAAAATTATGTGCAGAAGGGATTGAATAGGTGTCGAAGCTTAAACATAATTTTATTATATGCAACTGCTTTCCTTTTTTTAACGCAAATTCAATGACCTTTTTTTGAGTGGAAGGGGACACTTTATATTTGATGTGTGATCTGCTTATTGTTTTATGTGTCTTATAAGCCAATGTGGGCTGGGCACCAACTAAATGGTGCATGACACTAAATAAGTATCCATCCATCCATCTTCTCTATCTAAATCCGGCTGGGTCGCAAATCCTCATAGCACCTGACCCCCTATGAACCCCTCTGCAGGTGGTGAGCCCACAGGAGGGTGGACATTATGGTCCTTGATGTTAGTTCATAGGGGTGCGGGCATGTTTTAGGTTGATGGGGGAAACCGGAGTACCCGGAGGAAACCCATCCAGACATGGGGAAGGGCAAACTCCACACAGAAAGGCCCGGGCGACCCGGGGATCGAACCCACAACCTTCAGCCACCGTGCCGACTAAATAAAGTAAAATAACCTATATGAAAACACACATACTTATATCAATCAAATATTTGACAGAACATGCACCACCCATACGTGTTTGCTTTTATTCTGTTTACTTATTATTAAGATAAAACAATATTGAGACAAGATTTTAAGCTTATGAGTAGACAACACAATTACTTTATTCTTTAAATACTTTACTTACTATTACTTTATACAACGTTATTATATTATTCTGAACTGTCTCGAATGACATTTTGAATGTCAGTGAATCAATGAGCGAAGCATTCAACTCTAATGTAATTTTGTGTGTAAATGACACATGTAATGAGCTCCCACATGGGTCATTGAAAAAAACACATCTAAGTGGACGATCATGATTGGTTGTGGCTTGATTGACTGTTATCAGTCTACATAAAAATACACAAAGAGATCATTTTGGATTTACTAGGCAAGGTCTTCCTTTATTGGAGACAAAAAATTTTTGGCTACTGGTTGAAAACAATCCCATTACCATTATCACATATTTTATTACTGACAAAGTTAATCCACTACAACCTAACCATCAACACATGCTGTCTCCTCCTCTGCCTGTAGATGTCCCCATTGCTCCGCCTGGTTTCTGCTCGTGTTTGTGTTGAAAATGAAAGGCATCCTGACTGTGAGCTGTGATGGAATTTTGAGCGTGGTGCAAACAAATGTCTATAATCAGGAGCGTAAATGCTGCATGTCCATCATCTGAACACAGCCCCAAACCCCCTCCTCCCCTTCCCTAAATGGGCCTATAAATAAATAATGCTTTAGAAAAGGTCACCCATTATGCTGCTAAAAAGACCAGATGTGAAAAATGAAAAACATGCTCTGATGTCTCTATCATGTGCCAGCTTTGCAATGAGAACACACAATGCTAGTGTTAATGCTAACACTTTAAAGGTGTGAGAGTGTGCCACATACTGGTCTCACGCTATTGCTTTGCTTGGAAAGTTTCCATGGAGACAAATAAGAGACAAGATATGTTTTAGACCTAACTGTTGTAGAAGTTTTCAGCTTGTCCAAGAACGGGTGGAAGTAACAGACTAGAGACTAACTGGATGTCTTTATCAGAAGTTTATTTACCATCAATAATACGGGCCTGGGGGGACTTGAAAAGTCAACATAGTATGATTCCCAAAGTGAACATAGTATGATCTGGTCCATAACAGCGTGTATCACAGGGTAGGTTAAACTTCTTAAAACATCTTACCTATCCATCTGCCTCACTTCAGCATGCTGCTCTTCACCTTTTCATGCTCTTGCCCCTCCCCATGTGCAGCGCTACAGGCTCCCTCCTCAATGCGCTGACAAGAAGGGCAAGACAAAATGCGACACATAAACCAATCTAACAGTAGATCAGTTGGTAAGAGCGTTTGTCCACTGGTTGGCGGTTTGAATCCCGCTCTCGACATAAACATCATTGGTGAGTGGTCAGATGCACTGACCCACAGGTTGGCTCATGTGATTCCAGCTCCCACAGATGAATGCTGTTATGTCCTTGAACAAGACACTTAACCCACCTCGCTCCCAGTGTCTGCATACACTGGTGTATGAATGGGTGAGTGGTTCCTTGTTGTAAAATGCTTTGAATGCCTTGAAGGTAGAAAAGCGCTATAAACGTGACAATTTATCTAGAACTTTTTTGTTACGCACCATTGTCACTGAAATAAATCTGCACTAATAATGTAATGTTTCAGCATTTATATCCAATTAATGACAATAGTAAGGTCTTGCCATAGCTCAAATTATTGTTACCTTATGCAAATGTGTTACAAGTAGGGGCTTACAGGATAATGGACGACACAACGTTTGTGCATTGCCGAAGTAGATATGGACCCATGAAAAAACACGAAAAAAAAAAATCAGTCAGATTAAATTTTTTTACTTCAATCCATGTTTTCAGAAGCGAGAGCCACAAGCTAGTTACCGATGCCAGTAAAACTGAGGAACTGGCAAATAGTGGAGGAAAAAGTGATGATATAAGAGCTGATACAGAGTGGAGGAGTGGAGCTGATTGCACATGTAGCACAGGTGTGATGAGAGGCTGCAGCAGGTGTTAGTGATGAGGCTCCTCCCTCAGGTAAAACACAGGGGGGAGGGGCACTCTCAGCGGGGGGATTGGCGCTGACCACTGCTCTAACAGGCCTGCATAGTGCTAGTGACCTGTTCAATCAAAAAAGGAAAAAATCAAACCTTGGAGGTACAAATATGGGTCTAGGGCCCTGAGTAATATTTATTTCATTTTAGCTAAATATGACTATGATAACATATTTAACATTTCATGTATTTATTTATAAGGACAGTATACAAATTACATTATGCACAGGGCAAATACGCTTGTATCAGATTATAGCTTTCAAGATGATTTCCATCTGCATAAGAATGGACTAAAAATAAGAAGCATATATCAGAACTGGATTCCTTGTATCAAACAAAGTAGAAAAATTACATAATACAACAATTTAAGATGAAAGGAAATCAAAGATATACCCTTTTCTCTTTTCAGTGGGAGCCATTTTGGAGTTTATGCACACTGGGACGGCATTTCAACTTCTATCCATGGATTTTTGAAAACCTTAGGCCCAGACCTAACACTCTGCCAAAAATTGAAAACTCCACAAGTGCACGATTTTCATGAATTCCACCCTGGCTATTAGTCATTTTAGCATGACTTTTTTCCATTTAAATATATTAGTTATTTTTTGCATTTGTGAGTTTTATTTTACTGATAATATCTCTGAATCGTCGATTCTGAAATGTATACAAAATTTTTTGTATTATATTAAGAATGTATAGATAATCTTAATCAGGAATTTTATATTTTTGCATTCCATCTTATTACTGTTCTTGTCAAATTGCTGGAACAGAACTGAACTGACAAACACGCACACTGCCCCTGAGTCTCTTCTCCCTTCGAAGTTCAGTTGTGATGACTTTCTTGAATTCTTCGATTACAAAATTACAACCATTAGAGACAAGATCAACGAAGCCACTCCAAAAATCAGCCCCGAGCAAATTCAGCAAATCCAGTCAGTAACACCAATATCCCACATAAATCCTCTAACAGCATTAGACAAATTTATTCCTGTCGATGAGGCGGAGATTACCTCAGTCATCATGTCGTCCAAACCATCAACTTGTTTGCTCGACCCTATTCCAGTCAAACTCCTCAAAGAAGCTCTCCACTTAATAATAGGTTCCATCCATAACATAATAAATATGTCATTAGAAAATGGCTATGTTCCTCAGTCCTTTAAATATGCTGTAATTAAACCACTTTTGAAAAAACCTAGCTTAAATCCTGATGAACTAGCCAACTACAGACCTGTCTCGAATCTTCCATTTCTCTCAAAGATTCTGGAACGAGTTGTGGTGAAACAGCTTTGTCACCATCTGCAGGACAATAATTTATTTGAAAAATTTCAGTCTGGTTTCAGAGCTCACCACAGCACAGAAACTGCTCTGCTTAAAGTGACAAATGATTTGCTACTAGCTGCTGATAACGGGCTGGCTTCAGTCCTGGTCCTACTGGACCTCAGTGCAGCGTTTGACACCATTGATCACAACATTCTACTGCAGAGGTTAGAATGTGACATAGGTGTCAGAGGGACCGCCCTCAAATGGTTTAAATCCTCTCTATCAGATAGGTACCAGTTTGTTAGTGTAAACCAGTGCACCTCTCCCTGCTCTAAAGTAGCTTGCGGTGTTCCACAAGGATCTGTGCTTGGTCCAATCCTGTTTACTCTGTATATGTTGCCATTAGGTAACATTATCAGAAAACATGGCATTAATTTCCACTGCTATGCTGATGACACTCAGCTGTACTTATCAATGAAACCTAATCAGACCGATCAAATCGATAAGCTCAGTGCCTGTGTGAAGGACATCAAAACCTGGATGACCCTGAATTACCTGCTCTTAAACCCTGAAAAAACAGAGGTCATTGTTGTCGGTCCTAAAGGTCAGAGAGATTCTCTGTCCGACCAGATAATCTCACTTGACAATGTGAGTATAGCCTCTAGCTCTACTGTAAAAAACCTTGGAGTCGTATTTGACCAAAATCTCTCATTCACAGCTCATATAAACCAAGCTTGTAAAACTGCATATTTTCACCTGCGAAACATAACTAAAATCAGAAATATTTTGCCTAAAAATGATGCTGAAAAACTTATCCATGCATTTGTTACATCCAGACTAAATTACTGTAATTCTCTGCTCACCGTCTGCGCTAAAGGTACTTTAAGAAGCTTCCAGTTGGTCCAAAATGCAGCGGCCAGAGTCCTAACAGGAACTAAAAGACGTGATCTCATCAGTCCTGTGTTAAAATCACTTCACTGGCTTCCTGTCGAGTTTAGAATCAAATTCAAAGTTCTCCTGACATACAAAGCCTTAAACAATATGGCCCCATCATATCTTCAGGATGCCATTGTCCCCTATCAGCCAAATAGAGCACTTCACTCTCAGAATGCAGGATTATTAGTGGTTCCTAGAGTGTCTAAAAGTACAGTGGGGGGAGAGCCTTCAGTTACCAAGCTCCTGTGTTATGGAATCAACTCCCTGTTGGTGTTAAACAGGCTCCACAGTCTCTTTATTTAAGACCAGGCTTAAAACCTTCCTCTTCGGAATAGCTTATGACCAGGTTACTTAGTTGATGTCACTAAGATAAGCTGCTGCAGGAGATAACAAGCTGGGGGAAGTGTGGCAACCTGAGCACTGTCCTCTGTTTCCTCCTATTTTCTCATCAGCATCACTCACTATGTTCTCATCTGTAGCTCATTCATTGCTATTCACATGTTGTCCCCTGTCCCACTCCCCCTGTGGAGTGTAACTCTTTCAGACTCCTGATGACAGCTGGACCCCTCTCCTCCTCCTCGCCCGGCTCCTCCTTCTCGCCCGGCCTCCTCCTCCTCTCCTGGCTCCTCCCCGGCTCCTTCCCCACCTGGGTAGCTGTGGTCATACTGAACTGGCCCACGGGCCTGGACATCTATAGCCTGTCCGTCCATGGGAGTGGATCTCTCCTTCACTGTAGTTCTCCCCGAGGTTTCTTCTTTTTCCCAGGACCCTGGGTTTTTTGGAGTTTTTCCTTGCTGAGAAGGAGGGTCTAAGGACAGGGGATGACTGGACCATGTTTCATTTGCTGCTTTACATGAATGTTGTTTATTCCTGTTTTGATATGTCTGTGTGTATGTTTTACACATCAAAATCTTGGAACGCCCTTAGAGGCAACTGTTGTTGCGATTTTTGGCGCTACAAAAATAAATTGAATTGAATTGAATTGAAATACAATAAAATAAAGTGCAAAAATCTATGGATAAGAGAAAAACAACACTTTCTTCAAGCAAAAGTCACATGCGCTTTGAAAACAAATATTTAACTTTAACTTTTTAACTTTAACTGAGTAAAAACTCTAAATATGTTATTGCACAGTAATGTTCACTTGTTTGAGGCTGAGGCTGATACTTGGTGGTGTCTCATCTTTTGTACAAGTTCATCAATGTTCGGGGTCAGGCTCTGAGCTGAGGAAATCCTCAGGCTTGAGTGAAGGTGTTCAGCAGTAAGTCGACTTCTGTGTGATGTTTTGTTAAGCTTCATCAAAGAAAACAGTTGTTCACACAGGTATGTGCTGCCAAACATAGAGAGTGTCTGAGCAGCTTGGATGTGCAGCAGGGGCATTGTGTTGGGGAGAAAACGGGCAAACTCTGCAGCTCCCACTGCTGCATATTTTGCCTTCAGTGCATCACTGCATTGGAGCTCAATCAACTCCATTTGGAGGTTTGGTGGTGAGCTTTCCATGTCAACTGCAAATGGAATACTGAGCAGTTCAAACCTGCTTTTTTGTGTTTCAAAGTCAGTAAATCGGTGTCGGAAGTCAGCGGCAAGTACACTAATTTTATCAGCAAACTGTGCACTCAGGAACACACTGGTAGAGAGCTTCTCTTTCATGGTCTGGCAGGTAGGAAAGTGGATCAAGTTTTTTTTTCACATCTGTGCCTCCCACAGAGTCAGTTTTAAAAGCCTTCACTGTACTGTACATATCAGAGATGACACGACCCCGACCCTGCAGCTGCAGGTTTATTGCATTCAGATGACTCGTGATGTCAAGCTATTTCACACAGGAACGTTTTGTCTCGGAGTTGTGTTGTGTATTTCCCTTTGCTTTCCAAGAACAGACAAATCTCCTCACGCAGCTCAAAACATCTTTGCAGCACCTTTCCCTGGCTTAGCCATTGCACCTCAGTGTGATAGGGCAAATCACCATGCTCTGTTTCTAACTCACTCAGAAATGCTTTGAATTGGCGGTGATTTAAACCTTTGGCTCTGATAAAGTTAACTGCACACGTGATGTTGCTCATTACATGTTCCATTTTCAAGGCTTTACCACACAACGACTCCTGGCGAATGATACAATGATAAGCAGTCAGCTCACCTGTGATGTTTTCCACCTGCATCTTCTCCCGTATCTTCGCCACCAGTCCACTCCTGTGTCCACACATCACAGGTGCTCCGTCTGTTGTCAAACCCACAAGTTTTTCCCAAAGCAGCTCCATCCCATTTGCGCATCTTGACACCTCTTCATACAGATCATGTCCTGTAGTTGTGCCATGCATAGGCTGTAACGCCAAAAACTCCTCTGTCAGGCTCAGGCTGGAGTCCACTCTACGGATGAAAATTGACAACTGGGCAATGTCAGAAGTGTCAGTGCTCTCATCCACAGCCAGGGAGTATGCGATGAAATCTTTTCCCTTTTTTACAAGCTGCTCTTTTAGATTGATGGACAGCTGGTCTACACGCTCAGCAACGGTGTTTCTGCTCAGGCTCACGTTTAAAATGAGTTGCCTTTTGTCTGGGCAAACCGCGTCACAATCTTTAAGCATACAGTTTTTGATAAAATCCCCCTCTGTAAATGGCTGGGCTGATTTAGCGATCTCTTCTGCCACAATAAAACTGGCCTTGACAGCAGCCTTGCTTTGTGATTTGGCTTTTCTGAACAGAGCCTGCCTGACCTCGTTTTAATTCTTCCACCTTCTGTAGCCTTTGTTCCATGTCTATATTCTTGTCTTTGTCCGCGTGTTTCGTTTCATGATGCCGTCTCAGATTATACTCTTTCATTACCACCACACTTTCTCCACACAGAAGACACACAGGTTTTCTAGCTACCTCCGTAAACATGTATTCCGACTCCCACCTTGTTTGAGTCCACCTTCCATTTTGCCATTTTTGATGGGTATCTGAAAGTTGACTTTTGCTGTTATGCTAATGATTGCTGATGAATAATGAAATTAAGCCGCCTCCCACTTGGTGCGCCACCGTTGCATTGTGGGAAATGTAGTATTGGTGCATGTAAAACACCTGTGGGCTGCTGGCCTGCTGCGGCCAACGGGCCGGTTCTAATAATAAATTAATATCATCCCGGGGGCTATAGAAAATCCTCTCGGAGGCCAGATCTGGCCCGCGGGCCTTGACTATGTCATATAGGTGCTACAGTATAAAAAATGCACCAATATTTCTTAACCCTTTGATACACTATATGGGTCAAAAGTGACCCGGCTGAGTTTAAATTTTCTATATCTTAGGAATAAGTTATTTTTCTTACTCAGCACTCCATGAATTCCTCAATTAACTTGTTTTTGTTCATTACACAACTTAATTAATTTTTTTATCAAAGCTTTTTTTTTTTTTTTTAAAAACCCTGTTTTTGTCCCTTTAACGCGCAACATGGGTCAAAAATGACCAACATTCATTTTCTATGGAATTTCACAGAAGGTTTAATGTTTATTTTAAAATTAATATAATTTCTCATTTAATATTCTAACTTTCCATCACTTATTTCATTTTCTTCCAACTTTAAGACTTATTTTCATTACTTTATGGTTACTCTTTATATAATATTGTGTAAGGATCAGAGTTTCTTTGCAATACTGTTTGAAAAAAAGTGTATTTAATAATTTCCCTTTTAATAAAACATCTCGACCATCTCTTGTATACCTGGATGACGATGAGTCAGGACATGATGCACCATGAATAAAAATGAAGTACACATTGAAGAGTTATAACTTTATTTCAAGTGTCCCATATATGCTGTTGCAATATTGAAATGATGATTGTTTTTAACAAATGTCTTATGGCTTATGAAGTGAATCCTTTGTCTTCTCGCACACATTTTCTGTCCTCACGCTGTCTCTTAAAAGCAGACAGCACACAGACACACTTGATGACCTTCACCTGGCGAGTTATTCTTTGTTGCAGAATAAGCATGGGAAATCGACAAGTACAATGCTCCCATGGATTGGATGTAGCAAAACGCAGATAAGACGCAGACATTACGGAATGGAAATATACTGAGATTGAAGGACGGAGGCGGACCAGGAGGCGTTTACAATATTTGCATATTCATGATGAAATGTTTTAAATAGTTGGGTTCGAGTTATGTTCGTGGTTGCTCGGTTTGCTCTGCGGGAATCCACGCTAGATTGTTTCCCAGGAATCTCGCAACCCAGCATGCTGTAATATTGTGAGGTGAATAAATTGGCTTGAATTGAACTTCACGAATCCTGGTCTTCAATCTGGTATGTGCTAAAATGCGTTTAGGGAGATCTTGTTACGACGTCGAGTAATTGGAGTCCCCTATTTCAGTTTTGAACAGCGACACCTTCTGATTGTATTTGTTTGAGTTTAAGATTGGAGAAAGAGGACAAGATTTCTTCAAATGGTGACCCCAGCCGTGCTGAAGGGGAAGTCGAGTCGTAACAACAGAACGTTGAGTCTAGGGGGCGTCCGGACTCCGTTTTCTAACCCGCCGGGAAAACATACCAGTGTTCTTTCCACGCCGCTTTGCTGTCTCTCCCTGACGGGCCCGTAAAACAACTAAAAGGTAAGGAACATTGCCTGTTTCTCTATATTGAGACGAATTATGTTCCATTGGACAGACTAAATTAAAAGGGAGACATTGCATCGTGGTTGTTATCTGAAAATTGATGTGTGGATTGAACGGTTAGAATGACGTCAAAAGTTCTCCCAATGTCTGAAGAATAGGTACCTTAAGTACATTTAATGACTGGGTCATAGTAACCAACTTTTAGAAATCCAGGATTCCTATGGTTGAACGAGGTGGTTGGAGTCGCCGCGCCGGCGGGTAAAGTCCCCGGTTAAGATAAAGAGGTGGTTGAGTCCCTCGCCGGCGGTTAGAGTCCCCGGTTAATATAAAGAGAAAAAGAGGTGGTTAGAGTCCCCTCGCCGGTGGTTAGAGTCCACCGGTTAAGAGGCTATGAGTGTAATGAGCCTGTGAAAAGTACGAACACTTGGGTTAGAGGCCCCGTCGATCTCTGGAACTCGTTAACGTGATCCATGGCGACGAAATAATTGCGATTAGCGCGGTAGGGAATTAAAACAGAGTTGGGAGAACCCATTTTACCGTATTTTGTTACAATTTGTGTGCTTTTGCACGACTAAAAGACAGTTGAGAGTTAAGTGCGTAGTTGGTTTGTGGAAGTGACAAAATGGCGGCTCCAGCTAAAGCCACGCCAACAAAATGGTGGCAAGGCATGCTTGCCAGCACAATGGACAAAAAAAAAGAAAGGACACGATTGGAGAAATCAAAGCAGGAATTTGCAAAAGTAATGGCAGAAAGAGGCATAGGCACAGAACAGTTGGTCCCGCTTCAAAGAATTGTATAGGCCTGTGTCCTCTTCGAGTTAAATTCGTAAAATAAGGGACGGCGGAGTCCCCTTGAGTTAAATTCTGTGAATGAGTGTGTGTACCAAAAGATTGGGATTGTAAATAGTGAGTTTTTGTGGATGTAAAGACAAGATTTCTCCACCTTAACGGGTAGAAGTGAGAAATACCACAAAATAGATTAATCACTATCCCAATCAATCCTTAAAATCAGTCTTAGAGACCTCCCTACGAGTGACAGACTGATCCAAATTGTGACAAAATGGGAAACCTAATAACAACCAGTAAACCTAGAGATAGATTGAAATGTAAGGATTATAAAATAATGGAGGCAAAAAATGCAGGATATAATAAATACCTAGACTTATGGGTAGAAAAATATAATTTTAAAGGCAACCTGAGTGTAGTGACCTTGAAGGCATCACGTGACCAGATAAGGGAAAAGACAAAAAATAATGAGAAGAAAATGCGTAATTAGGGCATAACAGAGCTAGGATGTTGGTTGGAGATGGCAAAGTTGAGAGAGGAGCGACAAAAAAGGAAAACAGGAAAGTAGAGAGGACAGAAGTAAAAGAGAGGAAGTGTTTTGTTCATAGAAAGGAAGACACGGATTTAAGGGCAAACTTAATACTAGGGACCTCGTCGAGTTCAGAGGTCAGATAAAAGAAAAGGCAAAGAATGATCCAGAAAGATGGAAAAATATGGCATGAAAGAGACAGAGTTTTGGTTAAGAGTAGATGGAGAAAGAGAGGAAGGTCAGAAAAAGGCAAAGGAGAACAGAATCCGAGTCAGCATTTTGGAGACATCATAACCAGACCACAACCAAATTGGGTTTTCGGCCTGACGTCAGCCAGAAACTTAATTTGGCGTATGGTGTGAAAGTTCTGTGTTGTATGATTTGACGAGAAGTATTTGAAGCAGCAGAGTTACAAAGTTACTTCTTGTTGAAGTAGAATATTCAACTCGTCATTAAGGAATCTAGGTGACCGAGACTCTGGGACCTAAAACACTCTAATTCCTGGGAGATACACCCCTCGTATGGAACCGCAACTTTTAGTTGTAGAAGCTTGTTGCATAAGGAATTACTGTGATCCTTGAGATATTTCCTTTGAGTCCTGTCACAACTTGTAGTTTTGTCTTGTCACAACTTGTAGGTTTGTCTTGTCACAATTTGTAGTTTGTTAAAAGTTGTTTTTGTGTGTACAAATTAGTGGAGTACCGTGAAACGGAGTAGTGCGTTCCCGTGTTCCCCTCCCATCTCAAATTTCCTCTCTCCTAAGCCCGTGCATGTGAGTGTCCCTCAGCCCCTCCCTCCCTTCATTCCTCTCTGAGTGTGCTTCTAGCGCGTTCCCGTGTTCCCCCGCCCATCTCAAAGTTCCTCTTTCCTAAAGCCCGTGCATGTGAGAAATCCCTCAGCCCCTCCCTCCTCTCTCATTCCTCTCTGTGTTTCTGAAGTCGTGCACTAATGCGTATTATAGGTACTTTTATGTCGACAAGGATAATCTTAAAAGAATATAGCAATATAGCAATAACAATTCGCCTTGTCTAGTCCTATGTTTACTTATTTTATAATTTTTTTAGGGAACTTGCTTTTATTGCAGTGATAGTAGCAGCCATTGTTCAAGTCCATGTGCATGTATTCCCCATGCCTCAATGTGATATGCAAAGTGCTTCAGTGTGTTCTGTACTACATGTTGTCTGTGTCAGCGCTCATTTTATGTAGGAATAGTTTTTATACACCAAGTAAAAGATGTTCAGAGCCACGTAGATTTGTTAAAAGTACAGATCCCAAAGTAAAGTAGTGAACCTGAGGTTTATAATAGAACAATATTTCATCGTGGTTAGTGGGTGGAAGCTAAGGATGTAAACTTTGTTCTTAAAGTTGGTTCATTAATTGGAAAACTTGATGAAAGGAGAGAGAGTAAGTACTTTTGTTGGTTGCTGGTTTGAGTCTAGGACACAGTGTGTGTTTTTATACTAGGTTATACTATACTTATACACCTATATTCCCAGTAAGAAAAGCATCACCCTCGTTGGCATGGAGAATGATCCAAGATCTACGTGCAGTAAATGAAGCAGTAAAACAGAGAGCACCAGATGTGCCAAATCCACATACATTGTTGAATACTCTAAATTGTAATGCTCGATATTTTAGTGTTATCGACCTCAGTAATGCGTTTTTCAGCGTTCCAATTCATCCAGAGTCGCGTGGATGGTTCGGCTTTGCATTTCGCGGTGTAAAGTACACATTCACCAGACTGCCACAACAGTACGCTGAAAGCCCGACAATTTTTACATAAGCAATTACGAGATATCTATCAAGTTTCACACCCAAACATGGTAGCCAAATTCTAGTCTATGTAGATGACATCCTCCTGGCTCACGAAGATCAAAATAAGTGTAAAAAAGACACCATACAAATGCTCAAAATTCCTAGGTGAGTCCTAACCCTGCTCCACCTACACTCCCCGCGTACAAAGAAGGCCAATCTGCTACTGAATATATAGACCTGTGTACAGAGGCTTACATTAAAAACATGCAGGTGCACCCATTCAGAGAGCCCGCCACTAGCACCCTATTCTTACAGTCCATCCTGCCCCAGCTTCCCAAACCTGTCAGGGCTCTGATAGAGGGGACACCTGGTATCATGGCGGACCATGGCATGTTTCAGACGCACTTGAGGCACCATCTTGAGATTTACAACAGAAAATCTGCAGATGTACACAAAACACACCAGGATATGACACTGGAGCTTCAAAGACTCCAGTTGGGCGAAGCCCGCGAAAAGCCACAAAGGCGAAACAAGAGGGTAGGTCAAAAGGGGACAAAGCAGGAACCACCTCCCCGGACAATACCTGGGTCAAACAGATCTACTTTAGATACAGGCACACCACCACCCATTCACATGATCGGTGCTCCCACCTCACCAGCAAGCATTTATTATGCGACACCTCCCCAAAATTCTAGGGGTACGGGAAGGACATTCACACAATCAAGGGGATGGAATTGTAGAGGTCGTGGCGGATTCCGCGGGAGAGGACGGGGTTGGCAGTCGAACCAGGGTAGACTGCCCTATCAGTCCCAGACAGCTTGTTACATTTGCCATCGAGAGGGACATTGGGCATTAGACTGCCCACATAACACTGGGATGGGTGCCTATGAGCAATATCCACAACAACGCGGTGGTTTCCAGGGGCCACCTGGCCCTCCTCGAGGTAGAGGGGCCGCAGGTCCCACTCCATGGTATCGCGGGGGCTCTGCCTCTGGAGGACAGTACTATGGAGGCTCGGATGAGCTACAATTGAATGCTCACCAGATGGACTTCGGGTCGTTTGGCCCAATGGACAATCGGTTTCGTGTTATCACGGACAATCATCTGGGTGTTGGCTGGCATCTGTTTCTGCACCCAAGGAACCCTATGCAGATATTTTCTGGGGACTTTTGGAACCTGCTAAGACAATGGATGAGGGCATACTGTCACATATGCTTCTCTGGAAACCTTGGTTCTGCTCGCTACACCCCTATACTCCCCCAGCGGACCCCTACCATGTTACCTTGCACTATGATCGCACCTATGATCCAATCTATGACATGTTGTTTGACCCATACCGTGGCACTGAACACACTATACACACAGACTAAATTTTTATTCATAAGAAGGGGGTAGTGGCCTCTGTGATTCTCCCCGAACCTTTGAATGATTTGTTTAGGTCAGTGACGGTTAGCGTCCCACATCTTTCTCTCTTCCTAGGCCCTGGATACGAAGCCAGGGAGCTAGGACCGTTGACTAATCACCTTACGACTGGGAGATTACACCCATTCCCAATGTTTTCTATAGCCAATCCGAAGATGCTTACCGCATTGCTGTACCAAATGTTCCTGATCAAGATCTGCTCGAACATACCCAAATTAGTAGGGACCATGGTCGGGAATTAACCGACCATGAAGATACGGAAAGCTTGTTACAAACGCTTCCCATTTCTCTTTGGTCCTTCGGTGCCTCTGATATTGGTGAGTGCCTTTCTGTCCCGCCAGTGATGCTTGAGGTGGGCCCAGATGCCCAGCCAGTTTGGATCCCACAACGACAGGGAGTAGAGGAAGCTCTAGACGCACTTTGGAAGGCGGGGTTTTGGAATTCTCAAACTCTGATTGGAACACACCACTCAACCCGGTACCTAAACCTAACGGTTCGTATCGCATGGCACATGATCTGAGGAAAATCAATGACATAACAATCACTCCACTTTTGCCAGTTCCTGACCCACATAAATGTCTTACCACACTTACACCAGACATGAAATTCTTTACAGTAATTGATCTTTGCTTGGTCACTCATTGGATACCTACTTATGGCGTCCCTACTCAAATTCAATCTGATTCTGGTCCACATTTCAAGTGTTCACATGTTGCCATTGTTTGTAAATGCTTCGCATCAATCACACATTTGTTTCAGTTTATCATCCACAGTCTAATGGTCTTGTCGAGCGTATGAATCGCACACTGAAGTCGATACTTTCTAAATCAGGGGTGTCAAACTCATTTTGGTCCGGGGGCCGTATGCAACCTACATTGATCCCAAAAGGGCCGGATCAGAGAACTCAGTTCTCTCTTCAAGTTATTGTATTTTTCTCCGTGTCTCGTAGTGGTGTTTAAGATTATATTACTCGAAAGCAACGCCACTTGTTCCAAACACACCTCTGTCAACAAATAAGAATTAGACTATTTTTCTTGGGAAATCCTGAACTTAGCATCTGCTTTTCTCATTTTTTGACATTTTGCTGATGAGGGTCACGGTCGACAGTCAAAACTATGGTCCTTTAAGAGCGTTTGGAAAATCTTTCATTTGTGCTGCTCTGGTGGGAGTCGCAACGTACAGAAACGCCGGAGACGCTGCTATGCTAAACGGTGCAGAAAATTAACAGAAAAATCTGAAAATTTTAATAGAAAGATCAGCCGAGGGCCAGATTAAAGGTCTTGGAGGGCCGGATCTGGCCCCCGGGCCACATGTTTGACACATGTGCTCTAAATTGTTATGACTACCCTAAATCTAATTGGCTCGATCTCCGCCCGGTTGCTCAGTTTCATCACAGACACACCATTTCGCAACGCACCGGTTTCTCCCCTTATGAGCTCTTATTTGGCCGTGCCATGCCTGGCACCTTTACTAGCGCAGCTATTGATCCCACCACCTTGGTCAAAACAGTGATGCAGTATAGACCTTATTTCTATGCGCTTAAGGCTACTGTTGAACACCTTGAATTTGTCTTTCTCAAGCGCCCCGTGCGTTCAAAATGGTCTGAACCTCGTTACTCTGGACCTTACAGGGTAACCCAACGTACCACCCACGCTATCAAAGTTTACGGATCCAAGCACTGGTACCATTGGTCAGCAGTTAAGCCCTATTATGAACCCAAGAGGAGTGGGAGCCACGCCCCACTGAAGGGGGGAACAGACTACATCGCCTGAAACATGATATATTGCACTATTTAGGTGAAAAAGGCGGCCTCCCTAAAGTGATTTGGCTCCTTGCACTGATTTTTATACTTCTGGTAGTATTACTTGTTGAGCTAAAAAATAAGAATGAAACTCGGATAAATGATGATGTAAATATAAATGATGACCCTTCTGCTTTCTCTTTGTTAAAGGTCAGGCCGGAAAGGAGCGGACACAAGATCCACGATTGGTATTGGGGTGGGAAAACAAGACCCCACGAACGAAGTTTCATGTTAATATTTGGTACAATTATGCAGCTTTTGTGGCAAAGCTAAGCAACAAAACAAACTGCTATGTATGTTCCAGAATCCTATTATCTGCTGGACACCCTACTGTTAGGCCAGTGCCATTTCAGAACGCAAGCTCTTGTTTTCCGGACATTTTGCTGTCTGCCCAGTCTAGGGGTTTGTGCCATGGTCGGGGACCATTGCTGTACGTATGTCCCAGACAACATGGGAAATGAGGGTAATATCACTAGAGCCATAAAAAAATTTTGAAACAAATAGTTGCGATCACAGAGGGCGATTTCCGAAATAGCGGAGGTTTGTTTGATTGGCTTGTCTCCGGCTCCTGGCAAGCCGTCCTTCGAAGGGTTTGTATTATAATGTTGCTTGGCTTTTTGTTTGTGTTTGTTGTTTTTGGATGTTGTTTGTCTTGTCTTTCTAAGTTTATTTCCAGATCCATTCAAACGTGTCACTGCAGGAATGTATGTCCAAGGCAATGTGACCATGTATCAGCCTGAGGGTGAAAAGCTTTTGCCCCAAAACGATGTTGATAATGATGATAATGATGATGACGAATCTAAGGACCTGACACAGCGTCTTGCTGACTGTGTTGTGTGATTCGGGTCTGTATGTCTTCACACCATCAGAAGGGGGTGTTTTTGTTTTTTTTCCTTGAAACCATAAAAAGATATAAAGTAGCAAAATCATACTAGAAAAATATTTTATTACTTATGCAGGGGGTAATCAGCGGTTTAGATGAAGGGTTTTTATGAGAACTCGGTTGAGTTCTCAGAAGGTTTGAAGAGTTATAACTTTATTTCAAGTGTCCCATATATGCTGTTGCAATATTGAAATGATGATTGTTTTTAACAAATGTCTTATGGCTTATGAAGTGAATCTTTTGTCTTCTTGCACACATTTTCTGTCCTCACGCTGTCTCTTAAAAGCAGACAGCACACAGACACACTTGATGACCTTCACCTGGCGAGTTATTCTTTGTTGCAGAATAAGCATGGGAAATCGACAAGTACAATGCTCCCATGGATTGGATGTAGCAAAACGCAGATAAGACGCAGACATTACGGAATGGAAATATACTGAGATTGAAGGACGGAGGCGGACCAGGAGGCGTTTACAATATTTGCATATTCATGATGAAATGTTTTAAATAGTTGGGTTCGAGTTATGTTCGTGGTTGCTCGGTTTGCTCTGCGGGGAATCCACGCTTAGATTTTTCCCAGGAATCTCGCAACCCAGCATGCTGTAATATTGTGAGGTGAATAAATCTGGCTTGAATTGAACTTCACGAATCCTGGTCTTCAATCTGGTATGTGCTAAAATGCGTTTAGGGAGATCTTGTCTATCAGCGAGTAATTGAGTCCCCTATTTCAGTTTTGAACAGCGACACCTTCTGATTGTATTTGTTTGAGTTTAAGATTGGAGAAAGAGGACAAGATTTCTTCAACATGCCACTAACATAACATTTGTGGGATCGCTGCTGAAAACTGTTGATAAAAATAATGATTGTTTAAAAAATACTGAAGAAGATTATATGGAAAATATAATGTGTATTTATCGATTCCTTAAACTATTCTGATCATGTTCATATCTATTTATTCAGCCACACTCTATAATAACTCCTCCTTGCTAAGCGTTTATTAGACATTATTAATGATTAAGTTGTGAGGAATATTAAAAAGATAATGACTAACAAATGATTAAGTAATGCTTAATAAATGCTTAACAAGGAGGAGTTATTATAAAGAAAGATTATAAGAAGAAGAAGATATTAAAAATACTGGCACTTTTTCAGTATACTCGATTTTGATTCCATTGTCCTTGAGGGCATTTCTTGCTGTGACTAGCTGGCTAATAGCTAATGATTAGGTAACTTGCTATAAGTTAGCTAGCTAATATTGTCAGTTGTGAAGTTATATTAATGTATCTCATCTTTCTACCGCTGTACAATACTGCACAATTATGTCTCATAAAAATCTCCATCCATTTTCTTCCGCTTATTCTGGGCCGGGTCACGGGGGCAGCAGTCTAAACAGGGACTCGCAGACTTCTTCCACCCCAGACACTTCCTCTAGCTCCTCCAAGGGGATCCTGAGGCATTTCCAGACCAGCCCAGAGACATAGTTCCTCCAGCATGTCCTGGGTCTTCCCCGGGGCCTCCTCTCGGTGGGACATGCCCAGAACACCCCCTGAGGGAGGTGTCCAGGAGGCATCAGAACAGATGCCCGAGCCACCTCAGCTGCTCCTCTCGATGTGGAGGAGCAGCGACTCTACTCCGAGCTCCTCCCGTGTGACCGAGCTCCTCACCCTATCTCTAAGGGAGCACCCGGCCACTCTGCGGAGGAAACTCATTTTGGCCGCTTGTATCCGTGATCTCGTTCTTTTGGTCTTTACCCAGAGCTCATGACCATAGGTGAGGGGAGGAACATAGATTGAGGTAAATCGAGAGCTTCGCCTTTCGGCTCAGCTCCTCTTCACCACAACGGTCCAATACAGCGTCCGTATCACTGCCGACGCTGCACCGATCCACCTGTCAATCTCACGCTCCATCCTCCCCTCACTTGTGAACAAGACCCCGAGATACTTCAACTCCTCCACTTGTCTCATAAAAAATATTTTTTTACTCACCTGTAGGTTGCAGAGGTTTTGAAGTTCTGATTCCTTCTTAAATTTGTGACAGGTCAGCAGTTGTCTGCAGTGTATATTTGAATGGAAAAACTTGCAAATAGTATAGTTCCTAATGCCGGTCACTTTAGACCCATATCTGCAAATTAGTGGAGGAATTACAAATCAATGTTTATTTATAAGATACAAAAGTAAACAAACAAACAAAAATAAAGCAATAGTTTGTGCAGGAAATACTACCTAAATTATCAACTTTGAAACCATTACAGGTTAAAATATTTATGATTTTAGAAGATGTAACAGAAAAAAAAACACATTTGTGCTTAGAAATACATTAGAAATAAATGTGGGTCATTTTTGACCCATGTCTGCAAATTAGTGGAGGAATTAAAAATCTATGTTTATTTATAACCCCTCCTCGAACCGCCACCTTAACGTGGTGGAGGGGTTTGAGTACCCGAATGATCCCAGGAGCTATGTTGTCAGGGGCTTTATGCCCCTGGTAGGGTCACCCAAGGCAAACAGGTCTGGGGGGACGGGTCAGACGAAGAGCGGTTCAGAAGCTCCTAATGATGATGAACATACAGAGGCCAGTTACGTCGCCCGGAATGGCGACACCGGGGCCCCACCCTGGAGCCAGGCCTGGGGTGGGTGCACGCCGGCGAGCGCCTGGTGGCCGGGCCTTTCCCCACGGGGCCCGGCCGGGCCCAGCCCGAAGGAGCGACGTGGGGCCGCCCTCTGGTGGGCCCACCACCTGCGAGAGGAGCCATAGGGGTTGGGTGTGGAGAGATCTGGGTGGCGGTCGAAGGCAGGGGCCTCGGCGACCAGATCTCCAGACATGGAGACTAGCTCTGGGGACATGGAATGTCACCTCGCTGGGGGGGAAGGAGCCTGAGCTTGTGCGGGAGGTCGAGCGTTACCGGCTAGATATAGTCGGCCTCACCTCCACACACAGCTTGGGCTCTGGAACCCAACTCCTTGAGAGGGGTTGGACTCTCCATTTCTCTGGCGTTGGCCGCGGGGAGCGGCGGCGAGCTGGCGTGGGCTTGCTTATAGCCCCACAGCTCAGCCGCTGCGTGTTGGAGTTTACCCCGGTGAACGAGAGGGTCGCATCCCTGCGCCTTCGGGTCGGGGACAGGTCTCTCACTGTGGTGTCGGCCTATGGGCCGAACAGCAGTGCAGAGTACCCGGCCTTCTTGGAGTCTCTGGGAGGGGTACTGGATAGTGCACCGACCGGGGACTCCGTTGTTCTACTGGGGGACTTCAACGCCCATGTGGGCAACGACAGTGACACTTGGAGAGGGGTGATTGGGAGGAACGGCCTCCCTGATCTGAACCCGAGCGGTGTTCTGTTATTGGACTTCTGTGCTAGTCACAGTTTGTCCATAACGAACACCATGTTCGAGCACAAGGGGGTCCATCGGTGCACGTGGCACCAGGACTCCCTAGGCCGGAGGTCGATGATCGACTTTGTTGTCGTGTCATCTGACCTCCGGCCGTGTGTCTTGGACACTCGGGTGAAGAGAGGGGCAGAGCTGTCAACTGATCACCACCTGGTGGTGAGTTGGGTCCGCTGGTGGAGGAGGAAGCCGGAAAGACCTGGCAGGCCCAAGCGTATCGTGAGGGTCTGCTGGGAACGTCTGGCGGAACCTTCTGTCAGTGTGGCCTTCAACTCACACCTCCGGGAGAGCTTCTCCCAGATCCCGGGGGAGGCTGGGGACATGGAGCCCGAGTGGGCTTCGTTCTCGGCCTCCATTGTCTCCTCTGGACTGGCAGACCGGGGTGGTGGTCCCTCTGTATAAAAAGGGGGACCGGAGGGTGTGTTCCAACTATAGGGGAATCACACTCCTCAGCCTCCCCGGTAAAGTCTATGCCAGGGTGCTGGAGAGGAGAGTTCGGCCGATAGTCGAACCTCGGATTCAAGAGGAGCAGTGTGGTTTTCAGCCTGGTCGTGGAACACTGGACCAGCTCTACACCCTCCATCGGGTGCTCGAGGGTTCATGGGAGTTTGCCCAACCAGTCCACATGTGTTTTGTGGACTTGGAGAAGGCATTCGACCGTGTCCCTCGTGGTGCCCTGTGGGGGGTGCTCCGGGAGTATGGGGTCCGGGGCCCTTTGCTAAGGGCTGTCCGGTCCCTGTATGACCGGAGCAGGAGCTGTGTTCGCATTGCCGGCGGTAAGTCAGACCTGTTCCCGGTGCATGTTGGACTCCGCCAGGGCTGCCCTTTGTCACCGGTTCTGTTCATTGTATTTATGGACAGAATTTCTAGGCGCAGCCAGGGGCCAGAGGGGGTCCGGTTTGGGAACCACAGGATTTCATCTCTGCTTGTCGCGGATGATGTTGTCCTGTTGGCTCCATCGAACCAGGACCTGCAGCGTGCACTGGGGCGGTTTGCAGCCAAGTGTGAAGCGGCTGGGATGAGAATCAGCTGTTCCAAATCCGAGGCCATGGTTCTCGACCGGAAAAAGGTGGATTGCCCTCTCCGGGTGGGTGGGGAGTCTCTGCCTCAAGTGGAGGAGTTCAAGTATCTCGGGGTCTTGTTCACGAGTGAGGGGAGGATGGAGCGCGAGATTGACAGGCGGATCGGTGCGGCATCGGCAGTGATGCAGTCGCTGTATCGGACCGTTGTGGTGAAGAGGGAGCTGAGCCGAAAGGTGAAGCTCTCGATTTACCGGTCAATCTACGTTCCTACCCTCACCTATGGTCATGAGCTCTGGGTAATGACCGAAAGAACGAGATCGCGGATACAAGCGGCCGAAATGAGTTTCCTCCGCAGAGTGGCCGGGCGCTCCCTTAGAGATAGGGTGAGGAGCTCGGTCACACGGGAGGAGCTCGGAGTAGAGTCGCTGCTCCTCCACGTCGAGAGGAGCCAGCTGAGGTGGTTCGGGCATCTGGTCCGGATGCCTCCTGGACGCCTCCCTCGGGAGGTGTTCCGGGCATGTCCCACCGGTAGGAGGCCCCGGGGAAGACCCAGGACACGCTGGAGGGACTATGTCTCTCGGCTGGCCTGGGAACGCCTCGGGGTCCGTCCGGAGGAGCTGGAGGAAGTGGCTGGGGAGAAGGAAGCTTGGGAGCCCCTGCTTAGACTGCTGCCCCTGCGACCCGGCCCCGGATAAGCGGAAGAAGATGGATGGATGGATGGTTTATTTATAAGATGCAAAAGTAAAAAATAAACAACAAAAGTTTTGGGTATGAAATACTACCTAAATTATTACTTTTTAAACTATTATGGGATTAAATGTGTTGATTTTAAAAGTTGTAAGAGAGAAAAGTTTACTTTATATAAAACTGATGCATTATTATTATTATTATAAGGAGACGGAGCAGTTTGAATAAGAGGACAGAGGCTCAGGGCACCATACTTCCCCCAGCATCAAACTCCTAGAGCAGCCTGACTTCAGCTGTGGAGTTAACCCTGCTCCTCTAACCTGGCCATAAGCTTTCTCATAGAAGAATGTTTTAAACCTAACCTTAAATATAGAGACTGTGTCTGCCTCTCTGACATGAGGTGGAAGCTGATTCCATTTTCTTATTTACAGCATGCTATTTATGTTGCTTTTTACATATTATTTTAAATCATCATTATTATTGTTGTTGTTAAGTAGGGTGTTTGCTCTGCACACAAGCATTGTCTTACACTAACAATATTTCATCGATGCTGGGACACCTGCGTGCCAGTCACAATACTGACCAGAGCCAGCAGTCCACCACAGGCCCTGACAACAGTGACCATTATCCAGACAGTAAGTTATGTATTTATTTCAATTATATTCCCATAATTGTGACTGTTTTTTAATATATTAATATATATATTAACTAAGTATAGCCTTCTCATATGAACACACTTCTTTTATAGTGTCCAAAAAGAAGCTGTTAGATGAGGCCATTGTTGACATGATTATTAAAGATGGCCAACCGTTTACTATGGTTGAAGGAGAGGGATTCATCAACCTGATGAAAATATTGGACCCTCTGTACAAAGTTCCATGCTACAAAACTGGTATAAACAATGGTGGAAGAACGCTATCAACAAAAGAAAAAGAAGGCAGAAGAATATTTAAAGAAAGCTTCTGCTGTCAGTTTGACAGCAGACATGTGGACATCCAGAAATGGATGCATACCTGGGTGTGACCCATTATCTTTCTGATGACCTTGAATTATCAACTGTACTTTTAGGGGTACAGTACTTTCCCGTGACCCACACAGCAGCTCATATTGCAGAAGCAGCATCGACAATGATGGCCGAGTGTGGAATAGCCGATAAAGTGTGTACTGATGGGGCCCGCAACATTGTGGCAAGTGTTAATCGTTTATCAATTCAAAATATTCATTGTTTTGCTCACTTGTTGAATCTTGTTGTAAAAAAAATCTATTTCCCAAATGTCCGAGCTAGATACAATGCGCGAAAAAGCTCGCAAAATTGTTGGCCACTTTAAATCAAGCTGTACAGCAAAGGGGAAGCTGGCTATCACTCAATCCAACATGGGCATGCCACTGTTGAAGCTGGTCCAGGAGGTAGAAACCAGGTGGAATAGCACCTTTGCCATGTTTCAAAGGATGTATGAGCAGAGGGAACCACTTGGCACTGCCCTTGCATCCCTGACATCAACATCCAACTTATCATTTAGCGTTGAGGATTATGATGCAATAAACCAGTGCTTAAAGGTGTTGAGGCCATTCATTCAAGCAACAATGGATCTGTCTGGGGAGACCAGAGTATCGGGGTCTAAAGTAATACCCATTGCAAAAATGTTAACTCATGTAATTACTGCTGAGTGTACCCAAACGGATGATGGTGTTGGATCTACATTAGCCACCCACCTAAAAAATTATCTGAAAGAGAAAATGAGCGGCTTGGAGAAAGTCACCTCCCTGTCGTTGGCAACTATACTGGATCCACATTTCAAAGAAGTTGCATTTTGCAGCCCATCCAATGCACAGGCTGCTGTTGAGAGACTGTCATGGGAATGTGCTAGCTTGATTGAATTTAGGACTCAGGGTGAAGTTCAACCACAGCCCTCTCCAGCCCCAAGTGACGATGACAATCTGTGGGCTTTACTGGACAGCCATGTTGTTGCTCAGCAAACCAGCTCTGCATCTGACAGTGCCACTGTAGAAATCCAAAGGTAGTGTTTCAACTGGTACTTATGCTATTTATCAAGGCTATATATGGTGTACAAATTTTATGCTTTTCTATCTTGCTTTCTAGATACTTGAAGGAACAACATATTTCCAGTTGTGAGGACCCCTTAAAATACTGGGAATCACATAAAATACAATAATCTAATCTGTGGAGACTGGCTCAAAAATGTCTTTATCTCCATCCTCTGTTCCATCCATCTATCCATCTTCTCCCGCTTAATCCGGCTGGGTCGCGGGGGCAGCTTGCTGCCCAATACTCATAGCACCTGACCCCCCCTATGAACCCCTCTGCAGGTGGTGAGCCCACAGGAGGATCCATGTGAGATAATTTTTTCCAAACCTGGTGAGTTAGTGAGCCAAAGAAGATGTAGACTAAAGCCTTCAACTGTGGAAAAAAATATATTTCTTCATAAAAACATGTGATATATAAATTGTTGTATTTCTTTTTTAAATGTTCCAAATAGAATATATACTATTTATGACTTCTAATAAAACAGAAAATAGAGTTTTGGGTTCCCAAATCATGGGTTGTGTGCTGGTTTGCAATGGTTAAATTTGTCCACTAGAGGTCAGTGTTTCTTCAAGGCCTCAGACACATCGAACCAACTGAGACTGAGGCATCAAATGCTTCACGAGGCTCCATTCGCCCATCACTAATTTTTAATGATGTAGGAGACAGCTTTGGTCAATCATTGTTGGCAGATGATGGAGCCCTTTGGAAGAGGGGTAGGAATGTGAAATTCCTCTTTAGCCAAATACAGTGAGCGTTGGTCAAGGTTCAGGATTGGGCAGACAAGTGGGGTTTTAGACTCTCTGTGGCCAAGACAAAGTTTGTACTCTTTGGCAGAAAGAGGAGTATTGGGGGGAAGGGCAAAGTTTAGCACTCTATGGTGAGCCAGTTTAAAGAGTTAAGGTTTTTAAGTTTCTTGGAGTATGAATGGAAGAAAGGCTTACATATAAAGAGCCTGTCCACAGAATTGTTATGAGATGTAATAAAGTTATTAATATTATGAGATGTCTCACTGGAACAGATTGGGGAGCAGGTAGAACTGCAATGCTAATGATCTATAAAGCTATGATCAGGTCTGTATTTGATTACAGATGTGCAGTTTATGGCTCTGCAGCTAAAACAACTTTGGATAAACTTGATGTTGTCCAAGCAAAAGCACTGAGGCTATGTATTGGAGCATGTAAAACTACTTCAGTTCCAGCACTTCTGGTGGAAGCAGGTGAAACACCTTTAAATTTGAGGCGAATGAAGTTGGCACTTAATTATATTGTGAAATTAAAACTGTCTGGAGCAGCTCTTCTGTCTGCATCAGTGGTGAAAGGTGGTTAGGAGTTTGGGGAGCTCACAAATAGGGTTAATAGAAGTAGTTTTTTGGACTCTGTTAAAGGACAATTAGAGGAGTTCACTAACTGGGATAATGAGATCGTTCCTCTTGTGTTGTGGCCACCAATCCCACCTTGGCTGTGGCATAAGCCTGACATTGACCTGACAGTAAGTCAATTGGTAAAGGATGGTTTTAAAGGGAGTTTAGCGGCATATGTGGATGTTGATTTAAGGAATGAGTGGAGGGGTGTTACCCCCATTTTCACAGATGGGTCGAGAGACCCGACAACTAGTAAAGTGGGTTTTGGTATTTATGTTCCCCATCTTGAGTACAGTCAGTGTCAATGACTCCCTGATGGCATTTCTATCTTTTCTGCAGAGCTGGTGGCAATCCTGTGAGCGCTGTGGTGGGTGGAAGAGGCAGGAATTAGAAGAGTTGTTATCTGCACAGATTCACTGTCTTCATTGATGGCTTTGGAAGGAGGAGAGGGAGGCAGGTCCAGAGAAATTTTAATAATCGTTTTTAAATTGGAGAAGTCTGGGTTTAGTGTGGGGTTTCTATGGGTGCCAGCTCATGCTGGAGTTCAAGGAAATTAAACTGCAGATTGTGTTGCTAGGGCCAGGCTGAAAAAAGAAAGTTTGGATCTTAAGGTGTCTTTTGGGAGGATGGAGTGGCGCAGCATCATCAGAGCAGAGATTAACCAGTAACGGCAGCTGATCTGGGATGCTGAGAGTAAAGTAAGACAGCTTTATAGTATTACCCAATCAATAAGCCATGGCACAACCTGTTGTTCTCGGCAAGATGAGATAAAACTAACAAGGCTTAGGCTGGGTCATTGTGTGTTGGCCAGTGGACTCTTTCTTGTTGGAAAACACAGTAATGGCTGTTGTGAATATTGTGATGTCTTGGAGTTGGTAGCTCATGTTTTGCTACAGTGCCCATTATATGTAGGTGAAAGGAGAGTTCTCTTCAGTGCACTTACTGACCTAGGAGTCAAAACATTTTCTCTAAAAACAATACTGGGGTATGGGGCTTCCCCGATAGAGAGGGCTAGGGAAGTGGTGTGTTTTCTTAGAAGCACTGGACTATATGTTAAAATATAGACTTGATCTCCTACTCTGTAATGAATGAGTTTCTATAGGTGTCTCACCATCTAACCAATGGGGGGCAGCAATGCACTGATCATGCCTAGTCTGCCGGAAACCAAGAAGAAGAAGAAGAAGCGTGAGTGAGGTGCTGTTGGAAGCTGGATGAGAGTCGAGCTGCAGGAGGTCAGTTTTAGCTTAATCCTCATGTTTTACGTCTTTATTCCACTTGAATTAATTAATTAGTTCTATTGTACTTTTATAGGAGACATCTATCGTGTCCTGAATTGTATTAAAGGGCTTGTATGCAAGGCGTAGTCTGTGGCTCCCATTCATTTCAATGGTCGTGGTTAGCATACTTATTTGCCTCCTTTATGCCGATTTCACAGGTATCACTTGAAAGTTAAAGCTTATGATGAATTGTATTACCGTATTTTACGGACTATTGAGCCCACCGGTATACACCCATGATATTATAAAAAAAAATTAAGAAAAAAGTTGTACAAGCCGCGACTGGGCTATAAGCCACTGATATCTATGTTGAAAAATTAGATATTTACTGCATATACAGAACGATTTTGTACTGTAAATGTACATTTATGTACCTGAACAGATTCTTTCCGAACAGTGCCTTTTAACACGGCAGCAACTGTGCTGATTAAAACGAGGTCAAAAACAGAAAAGAACCGGTAATTGACCTTCATTTCTCCTGTGCAGTGAAACCACAAGTCACTTTAATCATCTGCGCTAACACCAAGCTTACGTACAGCAGCACGGTGGTCTGCGCGAGACACAATTTTCAGTCCCGCTCCCGCAGTCTTCAGTCTTCAGAGGATGACACCCAGACTCTTTACCTGAGGGGAGGGAGAGATGGAGGAGCAATCAATGGAGATGGGAATAATCTTGTTTAGGATGGATTTAGTGCCTACAAGGAGAAGTTCGGTTTTATTGCTGTTGAGTTTGAGGAAGTTTGAGGTGAACCAAGATTTAACTTCTTCAAGACAATTAATAAGGGAGGAGGTTGGAAATGTGGAGTTTGGTTTACTGAAGAGGTAGAGGTGGGTGTCATCTGCAGTGGAAGTGGATATGGTGTTTACGGAAAATGTGACAGAGGGGAAGGAGGTAGAGGCTGAACAGAAGGAGACCGAGGACAGAACCCTGGGGAACACCAGTGGTGATGGAGACATGGATGTGGTTGTGGACGTGGATGAGAGGTGAAAGATTTGAGTTGAATGAACTGGGTGCGATCGGAGAGAGAGGAGTGGAACCAGGATTGAGCTGTACCAGTAATGACAATAGAAGAGAATCAGTCAAGAAGGATGGAATGAGAGATTGTGGAGATTTGGTAAAAGGGTGGAAACGTGTCAAAAAAGCTGCAAAGTCAGTTACAAAACCCATATTTGGTTTTGGTGATCGGTAGACAGTGGGAACAACTGTAGGAATAGGACCAGAGATCTGAAATACTGTGGCCTTAAAAGACTGGTAAGCAGGCAGATTGACTGGCGCAACTCTTCAATTTTCACGGTAGATCACTGCGAGTGGTAGACTACCCCTCTGCCAGTGACACGAGGATGCAAGAGGTAGAGGTCTGTGCGGGACAGAATTTTCAGTCCCGCTCCCGCCCACCTCCGCATTCTTCAGTATTGTGCCTGCAAAGAATTGTGATTTTTCAGTCTTAATCCCGCCTGCATCCTTAACTGGGTAACATTTATTGTTCAGCCATACAAACATTAAATAGGCCTCAGTAACTGACATTTGACATTTCGATAGGCCTATAATGGGCTTCATGGCTAGCCAAGAACATTCCTAAAATTAGCCTATTTAGGCTTGAGTCTCAGTGCAAGTGTTAAAACTTGTTGAATAATAATAATAATAATAATAATAATAATAATAATAATAATAATAATAATAATAATAATAATAATAATAATAATAATGTAACAATACGGTGGCTGAGTGGTAACACTCATACCTCACAGCAAGAAGGTTGCGGGTTCGATCCACAGGTCACCCGGGCCTTTCTGTGTGGAGTTTGCATGTTCTCCCTGTGTCTGGATGGGTAACCAGGCACTCCGGTTTCCCCACATCAACTCAAAACATGAACTAACATCAAGGATCATGACATCCACCCTCCTGTGGGCTCACCACCCGCAGAGGGGGGTCAGGTGCTATGAGAATTGGGCAGCAAGCTGCCCCCGCGAGTCGCGACCCAGCTGGATTAAGCAGGAGAAGATGGATAATAATAATAATAATAATAATAATAATAATAATAATAATAATAATAATAATAATAATAATAATAATAATAAACTCAGTACCAGCATGTCTAAATTAAAACAGGCTTAATCCAAATACAGTCAAATGAAAACAACTGTTGCTTAGGCTTCTTTGAACAACCATGAAGGAAAAATAAGTTGTTCACTGTTGAAGGTTTCAGCATACTACATCTCTCCTCCAGTATGTGATCACATATGCTGAACGCTGCTCAGATGGTGCACTAGATCCCGGAATGCATAGACGAACAAATGTCAGCGAGTGGATGTTGAAAAGACTGAAGCTGACTGCAGTGCTGCAGACAGCGATGCTAGCTGACCTTGGGACTCGGGTCAGGACACGGTGATCAGCCTGGGGACTGGTGTTTCTCCATGGGCACCGAGCAGTGAATCAGGATGACGTGATGGAACTTGAGTTGTCGTACTGTAAGTTCCGATGTGAGCCCCAGAGGATGGGTCAATGGTGAAGCATGAAGAGAATGTGCGGGTGTTGGAGCAGAGCAGGTGCTAGCACATTGTGTGGATGTATATGTAGCTCAAACACGCAGGCAGAGTACTGGAACAGAGGTGTTGATGGATGATGGACGAGCGACAGGACAATCCAGGAGTAACAGCTACATAGAGCTAATCTACATAGCTGAAGGGCCATAACTGGTGCATAAAGATGGCAATGGCTAGGCTGTTGCTAGGAGACAGACAACAGGTAAGCTAATGAAGTTCAAACAGACATGACGGCTGTTAGTATATCGTAGTGGGATGATTATAGTGGTGTATGATTCCCACATAGACCACAATTGCAGTGCCACAGACGATTAAAAATACTAGAAAACGTTTGGTGGAGCAGCAGCAGCCAAAAAATGTGCCAACATGTACCTGGCACCGGCCTTTAGACTGTCTGCATGGTGCGTACATTGCCTTATAGCACTGATACTCACTATTTTTTTCACAAGAGCCACATTGGAAGAGCAAAATCAAGAGGATGCATTTGTGGGATTTAGTCAAACTTCAATCAGATGTCGTGGTAGGCCTGCTCTGTGCTGTAGGTCTGCTCTGTGCTGTGGACCTGCTCTGTGCTGTAGACCTGTTCTGTGCCGTAGACCTGCTCTGTGCTGTAGGTCTGCTGTGCTGTGGACCTGCTCTGTGCTGTAGACCTGCTCTGTGCTGTAGGTCTGCTGTGCTGTGGACCTGCTCTGTGCTGTAGACCTTCTCTGTGCTGTTAGTTTAATTAGTTTTTGCTTAGCATTTTTTATTGGTCTTCTAATCAATGCACATTGAAGAGGGAGCCTGTATGCGCTGCACGTGGGGAGGGGTGAGAATGCAAAAAGGTGAGGAGCGGTGTGCTGAAGTGAGGCAGATGGACAGGTAGGATGTTTTAAGAAATTCAACCTGCCCTGTGATACACACTGTTACACGAGTGGACACTACTGTGGACATGCTGCGAGCGAACACGAGCACATAGGCTGCAGAGACGCCCCATGCTCTCACACACCTGTATGAGTTTATTGGTGACAGCAGCGGGCGTAATGAAATATGATCGCACTCGACGAGTGTCAGAAGACCTTGAATCTTGAGACTAAGACCACTCTCGAGTAATACACTACGATCTACCAACACTACCTTGGCGATCTACCGACACAACCTTGGTGATCGACACATTGGGCATCCCTGAAAGGCACTCAGTGAGGGATATAGTGATCTCCAAGGAGGTGTGCTACAGCCGAGATGTGGGACTGTGAGGCCACAGCTCCAGTGTTTGCGCTCAGACGCAGTCTCGTCTCCTTACACACAGCAACCTACATTTGGTTTGTCGATTAAAAATGAACATGATCGACAAAATTCTTAATGAACAATTATCGATTATCATGCCTATCCCTAATATTTAGTGCAATGCAGATGTTTGTATTGCCATCTTCACTATATGTTTATGTAGCATACTTGAAAAAAATATATTGGCTGTGTTACTATTTTTGGTATATGCTTGCGAGCCACCAATTAAAGCTTGGTGAGCTGCATGAGTATAACTGCCTTATAGAATAAAAGCACCTGCTGCGCCACAGAAACAGTGCAAAGATAGCCTGAATTAGGAACTATTAAATGATCACACTTATATAGTGCTTTTCTACCATTAAGGCCCTCAAAATGCTTTATGTCAGGTGTCAGAGCTGCTTTGAACTGCTGACCTTTAGATCAGTGGATGAAGATTCTACGAACTGAGCTACTGTAAATAAGTGCTTTTAGACAGTTGTGTTAGTGACTTACTGTTTTGATGCTTCAACCAATCAGCAGGAAATATTCATCAGCAAGAATCATTACAGACTGTATGACTGAACATGTCAATCTTACTTCAAATGATGATCTCAGTATGTTGGATAGTAATAAATAAAAAATAAAAGCACCTGTACAACATACTTACCTTAACTGATGAGTTAACAAAGTTTTGAAATAAGTGAGCAAGTAATTTGTACCTTTTGACATTTTGCAACACTCTGGCAGTAAGGTGGTGTGAGTCCCTTGCCTTAAGACTATTAAGAGCAGAATGGAATTATGAATAAATTAATTAATATCAATAATAAATTAATAAAACTACAAGAATGAAATTTGTTTTTATCTGATGTTTAGTTAGTAACTGTAACATTTGTAGTTTTACTGCAATATTGATTTAGACTGTGTCTCAAGCCAGAACCTTACCTGGCAAATCCACAATCTCTGTATTGTTATACAGATTGATATTAAAACCAAACATGATCATGTAATCATTTTTAAAATTTTCTTTTGCTTGTTTGTTTTGTTTTCAGTGACACGTGTGAAACAAAGGAGCTCATTGGTCACCTATGATTTACAAATAAAATCACATTTCTCTCCCTCAGATTAACAGTTTTTAAATTTTTTCCCCATATATTTTGTCCCTGTAAGCATCCATAATTTATTTGATATGGGGGTGACCATGCAAGTCCCTGACCTAATGCACCTGTCAGGGGCCCTGTTTACATGAGAATTTTAAATCTGAATTAATGAATTTCAAATTAAATAGATTCAAATTAAATTATTCTCTTTCCAGTTTACATGTAAATAATAATTCCGCATAAAGGTTTACATGGAAAACATGTTTAATCATCTTTATTTAATTCCGCTCAATGTCTGGGGGTGGGGAAGGGTTCTGATTGGACAGGGACACAAACATATTTACGTCTACTGGAAAAAAAAGAAAAGAAAAAAAAACGTAATCAGCTCGTAATCAGCTGCTACTGGCTTTTTTTATCTGTTTGTTTTTTATCATCTCCTTTTGTCGTTACACCAGGGACACAAATGTGATACAAACTATCTCTGCAGTCTTTCCGATAATAAAACAGCAGCTCAAGAATTACATGATCATGCTTTACGTCTGTAAGGTGAGGAGGAGAAGGAAAGAGCGTAGGTGAAGGGAGGATGAAGACAAACAGAGTCAACCGCTGTTCTACCTCAGCCCACTCCCGCATCTAGTTCCAGTTTGCAAAGTCAAAGCGCAGTGGATGAAAGTCCAAAGAAAGCACTGGTGGAGACGGATCGTCTATGACTGTAGCTTTGTTGTACTCCTGCTTCAACTGTTTCCACTTGTTTCTGATCTGCTCAGTGTCTTTGTCCGCGTACCCTCCTTCTGTAAACTTTTCCAGTACCTCTTTGAAAAGGTTTGTGTTTTTATGTTTTCTGCCATCCACTCTTTTCATTAGTTGTAGTTCTTCCAGCGTAATTATTTAAAAAAATCGTTTCGATTTGAGACCAACACTTGCAGTGCATCATCAGCGTCAGAAGGGCAATCTAACATGCATGCGCTGAACAACCGGAATTATGATTAAGAGGAATAAATGTTTACATGATCGAGGAATAATTTAAATTGGATTTAAGAACAGAATAAACCACCCAATTAATTCAGAATTAAGTTTAAATCCGAATAAACTTATATCTGGATAAACATTAGGAATTAAGCATTTACATGGTCTTTTTCAATCTGAATTAACTTTATAATTAAATTATTTTTAATCAGATTTGGATCTCATGTAAACAGGGCTAATCGCTGTCACCCAGGGCCGCTGCTAAGGTTTTGGAGGCCCTAAGCATAAATGACTGATTATGAGTCAAAAAATGTCATTAGTAAAATCAAAATAAAAATACCAAAACATTAGGATTTTCTGATGACTAAAATATCATGTTTCATTACTGTTCATAGTAGGATAACAAGTGACAAAAAATATCATCATATGCAGCACTTCATTACATTATGCTATCTAGTAGCCTGCATATTTGAAAATGACAGAACTAGTTGAAAAAATTATATTATATTAATGTGGTGGTAGAACATAGACAAATATCTTAAATATTAATATACAATAATCCTATACATTAAACAAAACAATGCCATTTTTTGAATGACCAAAAGTGCAGATACCATATTTTGACACTACCACAAAAAATTCTAAAATGTACCAGCAGATGTCACCCTTTCTCCAGCCATATAGTACATATAATATTAACCCAACTGACTAAACAGTGTGTTTCTCTTTGCAGCATTCTGCTAACTACATCATCATCCCAGAACAAACATCCATCTAGATGCAGGACTTTTGCACCGCCTACGGACTGAACCAGAACTGAACCAGAACTAAACCGGGACTAGAACAGGACTGAACCAGAACTAAAACAGGACTAAACCAGAGCTGAAGCAGGACTAAACCAGAAATGAACCAGGACTAAACCAGACCTGAACCAGGACTGAACAAGAACTAAATCAGGACTAAACCAGGACTGAAGCAGGTCTAAACCAGGATTAAAACAGGACTGAACCAGGACTGAATCAGAACCGAACCAGAACTGAACCAGATCTAAACCAGGATTAAACCAGGACAAAACCAGAACTGAGAACTGTGACCGAGCTCCTCACCCTATCTCTAAGGGAGCGCCCGGCCACTCTGCGGAGGAAACTAATTTCGGCCGCTTGTATCCGCGATCTCGTTCTTTCGGTCATTACCCAGAACTGAATCAGAACTGAACCAGGACTGAACCAGCACTAAACCAGGACTGAACCAGAACTGAACCAGAACTAAACCAGGACTGAACGAGAAATGAATCAGGATTAAGCCAGACCTGAACCAGACCTGAACCAGAACTAAATCAGAACTGAACCAGAACTGAACCAGTACTAAACCAGGGCTGAACCAGAACTGAACCAGGACTAAACCAGAACTGAACTGGAGCTGAACCAGGACTAAACCAGGACTAAACCAGAACTGAACCATGACTAAACCAGAACTGAATCAGGACTAAACTAGGTCTTAACCAGGACTAAACCAGGACTGAACCAGAACTAAACCAGAACTGATCCAGAACTGAACCAGGACTAAACCAAGACTAAACCAGGACTGAACCAGAAATGAAACCGGACTAAACAAGACCTGAACCAGAACTAAACCAGGACTCAACCAGGACTAAACCAGAACTAAACCAGACCTGAACCAGAAGTGAACCAGATGTGAACCAGGTCTAAACCAGACCTGAACCAGACCTGAACTAAAACTGATCCAGAACTGAACCAGGACTGAACCAGGACTAAACCAGACCTGAACCAGAACTGAATCAGAACTGAACCTGAACTGAACCAGCACTAAACCAGGATTGACCCAGAACTGAACCAGGACTAAACCAGGACTGAACCAGAACTGATCCAGAACTGAACCAGGACTAAACCAGGACTGAACCAGAACTGAACTGGAGCTGAACCAGGACTAAACCAGGACTGAACCAGAACTGAACTGCAGCTGAACCAGGACTAAATCAGGACTAATCCAGAACTGAACCAGGACTAAACCAGGTCTTAACCAGGACTAAACCAGAACTGAATCAGGACTAAACCGGGTCTTAACCAGAAATAAACCAGGACTGAATCAGGACTTCAAACCCATATTAATTAATAAATTGTGATTGCAATGGTTAAAAGAGCACAGTGTAACGAATGTGCTGTCAGCTGTGGACATACAGCACAATTAAAAGGACATGAGTATATTCAATTCAATTTATTTTTGTAGCGCCCAAAATTGCAACAACAGTTGCCTCTAAGGGCGTTCCAAGATTTGGATGAGTAAAACATACACACAGACATATCAAAACAGAAACAAACAACATTCATGTAAGGCAGCAAATGAAAATGAGTATAATGCGTAGCAGACAGTATGAGATGAAATATGAGGGATCAGTGGTGTGACAGTAAACAACAGATGGTGTGGGATTGTCCTGGAAGTCATCTTTACAACTAATGAGCCGCAGTAAGTGCCTCCCATACAGCCACCAACCAGCAGCAATGTGCCCTACAAAGCTTTGATGAGCACAAAGTGACAGGGACAATGGAGATGGAGGCCTGGACCACATAACCAATCAATCAATCAAACAACGTTATTCACCTAGATTTAAAGACCATTTAAGCTGCTTTTGTACCATTTTGCTTCAATGAAAAGTGAGAAATTACTGTAACGACACATTATCATGTGATTTTGGATTACATGTAGTAATGCTCATCTAATGCACATATACACGTATAATACACAGCGGTCCAAATTATTATGCAAATTGTGTTAAAGTGTCATGAAGGTATTTTTTGGTTTTCCAGTAAAACCTATGGATGGTTTTGTGGCTCAGGGCTCTTTGGGTCAGTGAAATCAATCTCAGACACTTGTGCCAATTAGTTTGCCAGATAAGCCCATCCAGGGCTGCAATGTCAGCTTATCTGACGTTGCAGCCCTAGATGGTCCAGATGGATGTAGTGGTGGATGGTTGGTGGACGGCCACTATGTCCCAACAAGGCTGGGAACAGTGGTCAGAGAGGAGATGGAGTCGTCTTTTGGGTCAGAATCATGGGGACAGGGCTGAAGGTGTGAAAATGACCTCTGTAACGTAGATGGAGTTTCTGACTGACCACGTTCTTCCATGGCACAAAAAGAATTGCTTTTTGTAGCAAAATTATCTTCATGCATGAAGATGCTGTGAGGAATCTCATGCTGTGAGGAATCCCTCTGCATCATTGGCTGCTCTGGGCATAAAAGAAGAGAACCTCCTTGTGTGGCCCTCATCCTCCCCTGACCTCAACCCTACTGAGAACCCCTGGAGCATCCTCAAGCCAAAGATCTATGAGGGCAGGAGGCTATTCCCATCCAAACTGCAGCTCTGGGACACTATTCTGACATCCTGCAAAGAAATTCAAGCAGAAAGTCTCCACAAACTAGCAAATTCAGTGGATGTGAGAATTGTGAAGTTCCAATCAAAAAAGGGGTCCTATGTTCAAATATAACTTGACCTTTTAAGATGTTTTGATTGAAATAGCTTTTGACTTCAGCAATATGCTAATGCTTCTAATTGAAAAATAAACACATGACCATTTTCAGTTCTTAACAACAATAACATGGTTTGAAATTCTTGTGCATAATAATTTGGAACCATGCATTTGAAACACAGTGTATACAACAAATATGGGCCTACTTAAAGTTATAATATGTAACTTTCTGGGGGTGGAAAGATGTGAACTGTCTCCAGACCGTACATAATCAAAACACAGTACAGACATAACGACTAGATTTGCAACCGGGAGGGTAGGGGAGTTGAGTTGACCCAACGTAGGTAAACAGCCATCCAGATCCTGCAGTCACTTGGTGCTGGATACGACAGACCCACCCACCATGCTGGGTGGGGCAAAGAGGCAAAGGCGTAAAGGAGGTTTGGGGAGGAACAGAGCACCTCCCCGCTCCAGTCTCTCCGGGGGGCATTGATACCAGCTGGCCTTGGCCAATACCGGTACTGATTCGGAGAGGCCAATAAGATAAGATTCAGGTTGTTTGAGATTTGTTTGGGTCTTTTCCACAACAGCTCTGATTGTCTATCTCTTGGTCTCAAGGTCTGCTCAACCCCATTTGTAAAGTTTCCAGTCTCTCTGACATGTTATCAATACTGCACTCCTAGGCCAAGTCCCATTCAGTCTGTGATTTATGACCGCCCTTTTCTATGATGTTTTCCAAAATGCGTGAGAGGCAACCGAACATTCCATAACACCGCTCATAGCCACAGTTTGAGAGTTTGTAACTTTAACTCACCTTTCAATCACTCCGGGCAGCCAAGTGGGGTGTTGAACAGCTGCCACAGTAATCGGAATATTTCAAAAAATCAGGGCCATGCCTAATCCAATCAGCAAAAACCTGCAATCATGGTTCCGAATATGTAAATGTCTTCTATGTCCTCCACAGAAAGAGCCACCAGACACATGGCATGCCAGTTCTCTCAACCATCCATCGTGTGCCCTTCCGCAAAAGTTCTGGGGAGGCACCCCTGGGGAGGTTTGTTAGATCCTGAGTTTCTGGTTGAGCAAATGGTGTCAATAGTGTTTGGAGATCAATTTATCACATCCATAGTTAATTTAGGTTCGGAGAGCAAAGCAGAGAAATTCTCTCTCAAGACACTAGACTAGATGAGACAGGCAAAGCAGGGGAAGATAAGATAGGGCAGGAGAGGAGAGGAAATGTGTCCGCCCTTGCCAGGGCAAGAAGAATGATATAGATCCTGACAATATATTTTTATTTGCATATGAACATTAAATGTGAATACTGTTATAATGAAGATTATAATTATATCAATGTTGAAGGTATCTTATCAATAATACACTTCAATAGTAGGAGCGTGTACAGAAATTTCATTAGCATTAAAGAGTATCTTCAAAACTATACTAACTCCATTTAGCATTGTTACATTATCTGAAATGTGGCTTAATGAGGACAAAGGTACAGATTTCACATTAGAAGGCTATGAACTCAGTTACAGAAAAAAAGGGAAATAAAATGGTAGGAGGGGTAGCTACAGTTGCGCTCATAAATTTACATACCCTGGCAGAATTTATGATTTCTTGGTCCAGAAGCTGCACATGGGATGTACTTGGATATTCCAACATGATAATGATCCAAAACACAGGTCCGAAGATGTGCAGCATGGCGACAGCTGGTTGGCAACAGTGTCTGGAGAGAATTTTCCCATACTGCACCTGCCGGTGGGTTTTTTGCTCTCTGGCACCAAGGATCGTGTGTTCATCGAGAGACTGAGGATGGGACAATGTGTTTGCTGATGTCTGTGTCAGATTATGTTTCCATGTTTATTCACTGTGAAGCCCATTGGGGCAACTCTTGTTGTGATTCTGAACTATATAAATAAAATTGAATTGAATTGAATGGGCAGCTTTACGATCAGAGAAAAGAACACATCCACAACTATCACAAAAGACTCCAAGCTGTCACTGGGTCATTTGTGTAGTTTCTGTTCTCATTATGGTTTAAAAAGGAGTAAACACAGTTGTTTGATAATAAATGGCTTCACCCAAGCATTAACCATGAGTGAAAGAAAAGTTTTTGTGTTACAGAAAGTGTACACCAGGTTCAAGTATTGAAAAATGTGCTGACTGGATGGAAAAAATGTCCTCGAGCACAGACAAAATTCTATTTATCACAGGAGATTACAATATCTTGATCTCCGTCCATCCATCCATCCATCTTCTCCCGCTTAATCCGGCTGGGTCGCGGGGGCATCTTGCTGCCCAATCCTCATAGCACCTCATATGAACCCCTCTGCAGGTGGTGAGCCCACAGGAGGGATCTCATGATGATATCTTGATCTCATGAATCCTAATAAACATATACAGATGAGTTTATAAACAGGATGTATAGCATGAGCTTATTCCCAGCAAATACTACACCCAGTAGAATCACTTCACAAAGTGCAATGTTCATTGGCAATATTTTTACAAATAATATTGAACAAACCAAAATAAGTGAACTAATGGTAAGTGAAATAACAGACCTTCCACCTGTTTTACTTGAATGCATTGAAAGGTATTAGCTTACATTTTCAACTCGTCTTTGCCTAGTATGAAAGTGATGTGTGCATGGCAGGACTCCCTTGAAAAAGAGATTAGTAATCGCAATGGGACTTTCCTGGTAAAAAAAAAAGAAAAAGAAACTGGCATATGCAAATGAAAGTAGCAAAAGTTATTCCAATCCATGAAGATGGTGAAAAAAAATCTATTTTCAAATGATCAACCATTTATTTATTTATAAATAAATGATTTGTATTTAATTTCTGAAAAACTTCAAAGTCATTCTCTTTGTGGATGATACAACAATTCTGGGGGGGTCAGGTGCTATGAGTATTGGGCAGCAAGCTGCCCCCGCGACCCAGCCGGATTAAGCGGGAGAAGATGGATGGATGGATGGATGGACAACAATTCTGTGTTCAGGTGAGGAAAGATTAGTGATTGAGACTACACATGAAATTGTAAAGTTACAAGTGTGGTTTGCCAAAAACAAACTGTCTCTAAATATCATGAAAACAAACACAATGTTCTTTGAAAACTGTGAAATAAATCCGTAAACACAAATTAAAATTGATAATGTAACCCAAGAAAGAGAACTTGACCACACATTTCTTGATGTAACTCTTGATCACAAAAATTTTGGTCAGAGCAACAAATCTAAATTTCTCCTAAATAAGAAAGCCCTGTATCTACTGTACACTTATCTTACCCCATTTAAGTTACTGTGTAGAGATCTGGGGGAATTCTTAAAAGTAACACAGACAGTTTAAATTATAAAAAAGGAATACAAATAGCTCGTTTAGTCAGATATAGAGAACATATGAATGCACTTTTTTGCCAATCAAAGATACTGAAATTTGGGGACAAAGCGAAGCTCAACCTGCTCCCAGCTAACATTCAAAAACTGTTTTGCACAAATGACTTAGAAATACACAAATACAACCTGAGAGGTCAAATGAATAAAAACAAAAAACAATTCTCTCGAACCACTCTCAAAAGCATGAGTGTTACCACACATGGACCACTTATGGAAAAGCTTAGATGACCATATCAAAGCTCATACTAATTTGGTGCACTTCATAAAGCAATATAAAATCAAATATTACTGAAACACCTAGAAGACTAGATATATTGTCTTCAGAAGAAAACCATGACTTAATTAAACACATGGTTTTATTTAACATTATCTTTTATTTTTATATGATAATAAACAATCATTTTTCATGCCTTCTTTATCATCATTATTAATTTGTACGATCATAAAGGAAAACAAAAAAAATCCTTACATTCTCTCACTCTTATTGTGGTTTATTTTGAAATATCATAAACAATAAACTTTTGTGCCTTCTTTGTCATTATTATTGGTTTGTACAACCATAAACGGAAAAAAAGAAATCCTTACATTTTTTTATTCTCATTACTCTTTATTTGGTACGATCATAAACATTACATTTCTGTGCCTTCTTTTTCATTATTATTATTGTGTACAACCATAAACAAAAAAATATATTTGTGCATGTACGTATATATATGTGTTTATGCAAACATAAACGTAAAAAAAAATGTGTTCCTCATCTTCCTCAGTGGTTGGTTTCTCTCATCCCCATCATCTTGGGTCTTCTACCAGAGGCCTGGGAGCTTGAGAGTTAGGGTTAGGGTTAGTGTTCCTATTACTGCACTTTTCTGGACTTAGATGTCCGTTGTCCTTCCTGGGATCTGCTGTAACCACTCCTCCAGTTTGGGGTCACGGCCCCAAGTGCTCCGATTACCACAGGCACCACTGATCAGAAATCAGAAATCAGATCAGAAATCAGAATTACTTTTATTCATCCCCGAGGGGAAATTTTCTTTGTTACAGATGCAACCGACCAAGAGCATGTACATCAAACAAGTTACCAAATAAGCTAAATACAATAAGATAAAAGATAAAATAGCTCTCTCTGGGAAATTATTTACATCATTGACATCTTTATGACTATATACATGTGTGAGCAGGGAATAGGATGAAAAGGATTGAGTAGTTTGTGAGTTAAAGTGCAGCGTTCAACAGTTTGATGGCGACAGGCAGGAAAGATTTCCTGTGTCTCTCAGTGGAGCAGCGCGGCAGCCGCAGTCTATGGCTGAAAGAGCTCCTCTGATTGGCCAGCACCTTGTGGAGGGGGTGGGAGGGAGAGTCCAGGATAGTCCAGATTTTGTCCAGCATTCTCCTGTCCAACACCACCGCCAGAGAGTCCAGCTCCTCCCCCACAACATGTCCAGCCTTCCTAATGATCTTCTCGAGTCTATTAGTGTCCCTCACGAGCAGACTGCTGCCCCCGCAGCTACAGCGTACATGATGGCACTGGCCACCATAGACTCATAGAACATCCTGAGCATTGTCCTGCAGATGTCAAAGGACCTCAGCCTCCTCAGGAAATAGAGGCGGCTCTGGCCCTTCTTGTAAACCGCGTCCACGTTCCTGCTCCAGTCCAGTTTATTGTCCAAGTACACCCCCAGGTACTTGTACTCCTCCACCACGTCCACACTGACCCCCCCGGATGGAGATGGGGGTCACAGCAGCTTTGGTCCTCCTAAGGTCCACCACCAGTTCCTTTGTCTTCATCACGTTGAGCTGGAGGTGGTTCTCCTCACTCCAAGTGACAAAGTTGTCCACTACAGTCCTGTACTCCTCCTCGTCACCCCCGCTGATGCATCCCACCACTGCAGAGTCGTCAGAAAACTTCTGAAGGTGGCAAGACTGGCTGCAGTAGTTGAAGTCCGCGGTGTAGAGGGTGAAGAGGAAGGGAGACAGGACTGTCCCCTGTGGAGCCCCAGTGTTGCTGACCACCCTGTCCGACACATAGCTCTGCAAACGCACATACTGTGGTCTTCCAGTGAGGTAATCCACAATCCAGGACACCAAGGAGGCATCCACCTGCATCACTGCCAGCTTCTCAGCCAGCAGAGCTGGCCTGATGGTGTTGAACGCACTGGAGAAGTCAAAAAACATGATCCTCACAGTGGCAGCCGGCTTGTCCAGGTGGGAGTAGACTCTGTGGAGTAGGGTCAGGATGGCGTCATCCACTCCAAGGTGGGGCTGGTAGGCAAACTGGAGAGGGTCTTGCAGATGTTGGACCATAGGCCTCAGCTGCTGCAGGACGAGTCGTTCCAGAGTCTTCATGATGTGGGAGGTCAGTGCCACGGGCCTGTAGTCCTTAGGGTCGCTGGGGCGCGGCGTCTTCGGGACAGGGACGAGGCACGATGTCTTCCATAGCAGGGGGACTCTCTGAAGACTCAGGCTCAGGCTGAAGATCTGGTGCAGAACACCACTGAGCTGGGGAGCACAGCCCTTCAGGACTCTGGGGCTCACTCCATCAGGTCCTGGTGCTTTCCCGGCCTTCAGTCTCTGCAGTTGACACCTCACCTGCTCCTCAGTGACAGTCAGTGTGGAGGTGTCGGGAGGGGGAGGGGTGGTGTCGTCTGAGGTGTGAGCTGGGTCTTCCACAGGACATGGGGGAGGGAGGGGTAGGGGGCTGACTGCTGCTGGCTGGAGCTGGACAGTTCCTGCAGTGTCAAAGCGATTGAAGAAGATGTTGAACTCATTAGCTGTGTTCACGTCTCCCTCAACGCTTCCCCCTCGGGTCGGCTTGTGTCCCGTGATGGTCCTCATGCCGCTCCACACTTCCCTCATGTTGTTCTGCTGAAGTTTCCACTCCAGCTTCCTCCCATGTCTCTGTCTGGCCTGGCTCAGCTGCACCTTCAGTTTCTTCTGAGCAGCCCGGGCCTCCTCCTTGTTTCCCGAGCTGCAGGCCTTCCTCTTCCCAATGAGTGTGGCTTTAATGTCCTTGGTTATCCATGGCTTGTTGTTTGGATAACAGCTCACAGTCTTTGTTGGGACAACTGAGTCCACACAGAAGTTTATGTAGCTGGTGATGCAGTCAGTCAGCCCGTCGAGATCTTCTCCATGGGGCTCAGTGAGTGCAGCCCAGTCTGTCACCTCAAAGCAGCTCTGTAACACCGCCAGAGACTCATCTGTCCACCTCCTCACAGACCGGGGGGAGGGGGGAAGGCGCTTCACCAGAGGTGTGTAAGATGTCCTGAGGAGCACCAGGGTGTGGTCTGAACGGCCAAGTGGGGGCAGGGCCAGGTATGCGCCACGAACATTAGCATAGAGGTGGTCTAATGTTTTTCCCTCCCTGGTGGGGCAGTTCACAAACTGGGAGAAAGTGGGGAGAGTTTTGGCCAAACTGACATGATTGAAGTCCCCGGAGATGGCGATGAAGGCTGTAGGGTGAGCGTTCTGAATCCGGGCTACCGCAGCGTGGATAGAGTCACAGGCGCTGTGGGCGTTGGCTGACGGAGGCACGTAGACAGCAACAAACACAACATGCGAGAACTCCCTCGGTAGATAATAAGGCCGTAGTCCGACAGTACATAGTTCCACATCATGGCTGCAGATCCGTTCCTTGACGGTGATGTGCGATGGATGGCACCAGCGGTGGTTCACGAGCACCGAGAGCCCGCCGCCTCTGCTCTTCCCGCAGCTGGCGCGCTCTCTGTCGGCCCGTACAGTGGAGAAGCCCGCGATAGAAACGTAGTCATCAGGCACATCTTCATGCAGCCATGTCTCGGAGAAACACATTAAACTGCACTCCCGATATTCCTTCTGACTCTGGGCTAGCGCTGTCAGTTCGTCCATCTTATTTACGAGGGATCTCACGTTACCCATCACAATAGAGGGGAGACACGGCTTGAACATAAGTCTCTGTTGTTTTGCTGCTATCCTCTTCCGTCGCAGTTTTTTATTTCCTCTGCAGCCCCTGTGTGTCCTTCTCCTGCAGTCCGCGGGGATGTCAGGTGAGCTCCCGATGGTTTCCATAGCAGCTGCTCCAGCGTCTCTCAGCGCCATCAGCTGTTCCCTAGTGTAGCGAAGCATTGTAACCCCGTTTCAGTCAGAAACAGTCCTAAGGGTCACTCAAAGTCGCCAAAAAAACTCCCTCGGCTGACTCTAGTGTTGTTAAGAACTATTTCAAAAAGTGTGCTCAAATAGAAAGGTAAAAAGTGCAAAAAAGCAAGAAAAGCGAAGAAAGGAATCGGAGCTCTGTAAACAGGCTGCACACACAAACTCGCGCATGCGCACTCTGATGCTTTCACCTTCCAAGCTCTCTCCAGCTCTACCTTGAGCCCCTGGTATTTCTCTAGTTTCTCATGTTCCTTTTTCCTGACATTACCATCTCTCGGTATTGCAATGTCCACCACCACGGCTTTGTTCTCTTGCTTATCCAGAACCATTATGTTTGGTTGGTTCACCATCACCATTCTGTCAGTCTGTATTTGGAAGTCCCTCAGGATCTTGGCTCACACATTCTCCACAACCTTTGGAGGTGTTTGCCACCTTGATCTCCAGCCCATACTTGCACAGAGGTTTCTGTACACTATGCTTGCCACTTGGTTATGTCACTCCATGTACGCTTTCCCTGTCAGCATCTTACACCCTGCAGTTATGTGCTGGACTGTCTCAGGCACTTCTTTGCACAACCTACACCTTGGGTCTTGTCTGGTGTGGTAGATCTGGGCCTCTATTGCTCGGGTGCTCAAGGCTCCTGTGCTCCAGGATGAGCCTCTGTGTGTCCTTCAGACCAGGCCTCTCCAGCCATTGGTAGGATTTCTTGATCTCAGCCACTTCAGTTATGTTTTGGTGGTTTGTCCTGCCATGATTGTCTCTCCAGCAAGTCTTCCTCTTTGCCCCACTGTCTGAGACATTCTCTGAACACCTTGTCACTGATGTACTTGTGGAGCTTGGATGTTTCATCCTGGACAGTGGTTTCCACACTCACTAGTCCTCAGCCTCCTTCTTTCCGGCTCGTGTCCAGTCTCAGGGTGCTGCATTTGTGATTTGTCTTAACGTCTGTGGTTTGTAGCTTCTCCTATGGCCAGTGCTTGATTCCTGCTGGGTCTGATCACTGGCAGGAAATAGCTGTTTATTGCCTGTGTCTTGTTCTTGCCATTGAGCTGGCTTCTTAGGACTTCCTTTACTCGTTGCATGTATTTGGCTGTAGCCGCTTTTCTTGTTGCCTTCTCAAGGAGCCATTTGCCTGTGGGATACCAAGGTACTTGTAGCTGTCCTCAATGTCTGGTATTGTTCCCTTTGGGAGTGAGACCCCCTCTGTGTGGACTACCTTCCCTCTTTTTGTCACCATCCTACTACATTTCTCGAGCCCGAATGACATTCCAGTGTCTGTGCTGTAGATCCTGGTGGTGTGGATCAGTGAGTCGATGTCTCACTCGCTCTTAGCGTACAGCTTGATGTTATCCATGTTATCCATGTTATCCATGGCAACAAACAGTCACACTAATTGGAGATCACTGGACTCTCAGTAATGAGAACAACCTTAGGTCACAGCACATACAGCTTGATGTTATCCATGTAGAGGAGGTGACTGATGGTGGCCCCGTTTCTGAGTCGTATCCATAGCCAGTGTGGTCGATTATTTGGCTGAGAGGGTTCAGACCTATGCAGAACAGCAGTGGGGACAGTGCGTGTCCTTGGTATATGCCACATTTCATGGTTACTTGTGCAAGTGGCTTGCCATTGGCTTCACGGGTGGTTTTCCACAACTGCACTGAGTTTGCAATGAATGCCCTTAGAGTTCTATTGATATTTTACAATTGATATTGTACAGCTCTAGGGACGCAGTGATCCATGTGTGTTGCATTGAGTCAGAGGCTTTCTTGTAATCAATCCAGGCAGTGCACAGCTTGGTCTGACGGGTTCTGCAGTCACGGGAGATTGTTCGGTCAACCAGGAGTTGGTGTTTGGTTCCCCTGGTGTTTATGCCGATGCCCTTCTCTGCTGTGCTCATATATTGATCCATGTGCCTGCTTATCTTAACCATGATGATGCCTGACATGAGCTTCCACATTGTGGAGAGACAGGATATTGGCTGATAGTTGGATGGGACTGTACCCTGTGAGGGATCCTGCAGGATCAGGATTGTACACTTTTGGGTTAGCCATTCAGGGTGAGTCCTATACCTGAGCAGCTGGTTCATTTCTGATGCCAGGCGCTCGTGGAGAGCAGTAACCGTCTTTAGCCAGTATGCATAGATCTTGTCAGGCCCTGGTGCTATCCAATTTTTCATGCCTGATACTCTTTCCTGAATGTCACCGTGATGGTGATTGGATTCTTTCCCATAATCCTTTCCAGTACCTCTCAGTCTCCAGCCTTGGTGGGCCTGCTCTGCTGTTATTGAGTGTACACTTTTGCAGGTTGTGCTGCAGGCGGTTTATTCATCTGGCTTCATTATCTTGTGTGTACCTCTTTAGGCAGCTGGCCAAGGCTTGAAGACTTTGTTTGGCAGTTTCAAGTGCTTCAGGTATGGGCATCTCTTAGGTACTTGCTTTTTCATTGCACCTTACTGGGCCTCTGACAGTCGGCTCACTTCTCTCCACGCTTCCTTGAGTTTAGCCTTTAACCGTCTTTTCCATGGTGGGTATCATATCTCATCTTATAGCTCAGCACCTCTAGGATCACTGCTGCTGAAGTGTATATCAGCTCATTGGTCTCAGTGATGTCGTGGTAGGGATCACTCTGAGTGCTGCATTCACATCCTCTAGCAGAGTTTCATATGGTACTTCACTTAGCCTGTGTAATTGGCGTCGGGGTTTCCTTGTGTTCATTCGGACCATGATGTTTCAGGTCATATATACATATATACATATATCACTTTAGCGTGTCCTGGGTCTTACACGGGGCCTCTTACCGGTGGGACATGTCTGGAACACCTCCCGAGGGAGGCGTCCTGGAGGCATCCGGACCAGATGCCCGAGCCACCTCAGCTGCTCCTCTCGACGTGGAGGAGCAGCAACTCTACTCCGAGCTCCTCCCGTGTGACCGAGCTCCTCACCCTATCTCTAAGGGAGCGCCCGGCCACTCTGCGGAGGAAACTCATTTCGGCCGCTTGTATCCGCGGATCTCGTTCTTTCGGTCATTATCCAGAGCTCATGACCATAAGTGAGGGTAGGAACATAGATTGACCGGTAAATCGAGAGCTTCGCCTTTCGGCTCAGCTCCCTCTTCACCACAACGGTCCGATGCAGCGACCGCATCACTGCCGATGCCTCACCGATCCGCCTGTCAATCTCACGCTCCATCCTCCCCTCACTCGTGAACAAGACCCCGAGATACTTGAACTCCTGCACTTGAGGCAGAGACTCCCCACCCAGAGAGGGCAATCCACCTTTTTCCGGTCGAGAACCATGGCCTTGGATTTGGAACAGTGCACGCTGCAGGTCCTGGTTCGATGAAGCCAACAGGACAACATCATCTGCACAAAGCAGAGATGAGATCCTGTGGTCCCCAAACTGGACCCCCTCCGGCCCCTGGCTGCACCTAGAAATTCTGTCCATAAATACAATAAACAGAACCGGTGACAAAGGGCAGCCCTGGCGGAGTCCCCCACCACTCAATGGACACCTCATGCTGCTGGACCCACCCACTGGACCCAAAATTGCCAGCTGCCAGCTTTGCAGGTGTGAACGAGGTCCACAGACCACAGGCAACCATGCACATCACGGCCCAAAAGTCCCAGCACAAGTGCGCCCCTACTACAGCAGGTGTTGGGGCAACAAACAGTCACACTAATTGGAGATCACTGGACTCTCAGTAATGAGAACAACCTTAGGTCACAGCACATTATTTCACCCATTACTTGACTGACTGATGAGACAAAAGAGAGGCACTTCACTCACACTGTTGCAGAGCATAAAGTTATCTCACTGATGATTGTTCTGGTTTGCAATAAAAATAAATAAATAAATAAATAAACATTTGTACAAAATCCACTTTTCTATGTGGATAAGAGTATTAAAATGATGATTCAAGGGACAAAAAATGTGCACTTAATTTGTGATTTATAACCAGTTAACTATGACATTCGTGAGATTAATCGCAATTAAATATTTTAATTGACAGCACTAATATGTACAATACAAAGCATACATGTGCTCCTTTTAGGACAGGAGGGGGCTCTCACAAGGAAGGTCAAGGGAAGTGATGCTGGGTCTGAGGCCTCAGTGGTTTTGATTGTTTTGTGGATTTATTTGCCTTTTGGATTATCATTTGAACCTATGGACCTATCTTGGACCACCAAATATACAACATCATCTACAGGGACGTGCACAGGAATTTTGAGGGGCAGTTGCTCTGACATGAAGAAAGGGCACTGCACTGCACCGCAGGCCAAACATAATGAAGTGTAATAAAACTTATTAATTTTATTCTCACTGCAATTCTGGGGTTTCCCAATAGATGGCGCACTCTATATACATTGAAACATAAAACCAAATTATTCATATAGCCCCATGGCTCAGTGCCCAGGGGTAGAACTATATGTTGAACACATCTTCCTCACTCATGGTCTTAAAAACCTTCTCATAAAGCACTGCGGCCAAGTATAAATCTAGTGTGCCTTGCACTTCTCTTGTACGCCGTGTGCCGCATCTCCTCTTGTACGGCATGGACACCGCACATGGATCGTGTCTTGTCTCGTATGCTGCGTGGGCCGCGCTTCCTCCTGTGCGCCTCTAAACCAGAATTAACACCAGGAATAAGACAGGTCTAAACCAGGTCTAAACCAGGACTAAAACCAGGTCTAAACCAGGACTACAACTAGGTCTAAACCAGGTCTAAAACCAAACAAGAATTTGCAGGAGGTGGTTGCTACATTCATTTAGTTTTAAAAAGCACGACAATATCAAGTAATCCAAAGTATTCAGATTACGTTACTCATTTAAGTAATTTAATGGATTACATTACAAACTACATTTTGGGGTCTGTAATCTGTAATCTGTACGGGAATACAGTTTAAAATAACCTTCCCAACACTGTCAACAGAATGATCAAATGTGTCACAATGAAACGGAATTCAAAACTTCTCAAATTGAAAATCATTGGCCCTCAATCAAATCATCAAATCATTGACTCATACAAGTACCTGGGTGTTCATCTGAACAACAAACTGGACTGGACTCACAACACAGATGCACTGTACAGGAAGGGCCAGAGCTCTACCTCCTGAGGAGACTCAGGTCCTTTGGAGTGAAGGGGCCCCTCCTGAGGACCTTCTACGACTCTGTGGTGGCATCAGCCATCCTGTACGGTGTGGTCTGCTGGAGCAGCAGCATCACAGAGAGGGACAAGAGGAGACTGGACAAAGTCATCAGGAAGTCCAGCTCTGTCCTGGGCTGTGCCTTGGATTCGGTGCAGGAGGTGGGGGACAGAAGGGTCCTGACCAGATTCACTTCTATGCTGGACCTGGAGTCTCACCCTCTTCAGGGCCCTGTCTGCTCTGGACCTGGAGTCTCACCCTCTTCAGGGCCCTGTCTGCTCTGGACCTGGAGTCTCACCCTCTTCAGGGCCCTGTCTGCTCTGGACCTGGAGTCTCACCCTCTTCAGGGCCCTGTCTGCTCTGGAGAGCAGCTTCAGTGACAGACTGATCCACCTTCGCTGTGTGAAGGTTCCGCAGGTCTTTCCTTCCTGCTGCTGTCAGACTTTACAATGAACACTGCTAACTCTGCTGCCTGTGCAATACTGGGACCCTGTGCAATAATGTAAGATAGTAATTTATTATATATATAGCTTTTAGATTGCAATTTATTGTATATATAGTTTTAAGATAGCAATTTATATGATACATAGTTTTATAATCCTTATCTTTATAGATCCTTATAGTGTTTGTCTATTTTTAACTTAACTGTACTTCTATTGCTGCTACTGTTTCTTGCTGTTCTCTTTACTGTGCATTGCAACCCTGAAATTTCCCCATTGTGGGACAAATAAAGGATATCTTATCTTATCTTATCTAAATATGGTGTAAGTTAAACTGAGACATTTGAATATGCCACATGTAAATCGTTGGATCCTGCAAGTTATTTTCAGTTTAGGCCTATTGGTTGGGCTGATGTAGTCAGACAAAACCCTCCATCCATCTGCTCCTGGTCCAGGCCTTCCATCAAATTTTAGAACCTTTGTGGCCCTTGAGCCAAAAAGTTTGCCCACCCCTGTGTCAGAAGTTGAAAAAACTGAACTTTTGGCATCGGCCGTGGCTCTCCGCGGGGCTTGTGGGTAATCTCTTTTTACTTTGCGTGTGCAGGCTCAGGTGCTGGTCGCGTGCAGCTCTGTAGCTCTGTAAACAGAACTGAGCTCCTCCCTCCAGACTCGCACTCACACGGTGCCCTAATGTAAGTCAATGAGGCAACTATTTTATTTTCAATTTCAAATCTAGGCATAGGCATTTTCATACATGAAAACCTGTATGCTTCGTCTGATAAAAAAAATAAAATAAAATAAAATAAATAAATAAATAAATAAATAAATAAATAAATAAATAAATAAATAAATAAATATATAAATATATATATATATATATATATATATATATATATATATATATATATATATATATATATATATATATATATATATATATATATATATATATATATATATATACTTCAGTTGAGGAGGCCATACAGGCAGTTGCCAGGGCACCCAAAGCAACCCCCCTCTGCACGTCCCTGACCAACACTGTTTACAGCACGGGGGAGAGCTGCTGACCTCAACTGGGGATGTTGTCGGATGGTGGAAGGAAAACTTTGGGGATCTCCTCAATCCCACCGTCACATCCCCCGAGAAGGCAGAGGCTGGGGACCCAGAGGCGTACTCGTCCATCACCCTGGCCGAACTCACTGAGGTGGCTGGAAAGGTCTTTAGTGGCAAGGCTCCGGGAGTGGATGAGATCCGTCCTGAGTACCTTAAGTCTCTGGATGTTGTGGGGCTGTCTCTGCAGCATTGTGTGGCGGTCAGGGACAGTGCCTCTGGAGTGGCAGACCGGGGTGGAGGTCCCTCTGTTTAAAAAGGGAAACTGGAGGGTGTGTTCCAGTTACAGGGAATCACACTCCTCATCCTCCCCGGTAAAGTCTATGCCAGGGGACTGGAGAGGAGAATCCGGCCGATAGTCAAACCTCGGATCCAAGAGGAATAGTGTGGTTTTCGGCCTGGTCGTGGAACACTGGACCAGCTCTACACCCTCCATCGGGTGCTCAAGGGTTCATGGGAGTTTGCCCAACCAGTCCACATGTGCTTTGTGAACATGGAGAAGGCATTCGACCGTGTCCCTCGTGGTGCCCTGTGGGGGGTGCTCTGGGAGTATGGGGTCCTGGGCCCTTTGCTAAGGACTGTCCGGTCCCTGTATGACCGGAGCAGGACCTGTGTTCGCATTGCCGGCAGTAAGTCAGACCTGTTCCCGGTGCATGTTGGACTCCGCCAGGGCTGGCCTTTGTCACCGGTTCTGTTCATTGTATTTATGGACAGAATTTCTAGGCACAGCCCGGGGCCAGAGGGGGTCCGGTTTGGGAATCACAGGATTTCATCGCTGCTTTTTGTGGATGATGTTGTCCTGTTGGCTTTATCAAACCAGGACCTGCAGCACTGGGGCGGTTTGCAGCCGAGTGTGAAATGGCTGGAATGAGGATCAGCTGTTCCAAATCCAAGGCCATGGTTCTCGACCGGAAAAAGGTGGATTGCCCTCTCCGGGTGGGTGGGGAGTCTCTGCCTCAAGTGGAGGAGTTAAAGTGTCTCGGGGTCTTGTTCACGAGTGAGGGGAGGATGGAGCTTGAGATTGACAGGCGGATCGGTGCAGCGTCGGCAGTGATGCAGTCACTGTATCGGACTGTTGTGGTGAAGAGGGAGCTGAGCCAAAAGGCAAAGCTCTCGATTTACCGGTCAATCTATGTTCCTACCCTCACCTATGGTCATGAGCTCTGGGTAATGACCAAAAGGACAAGATCACAGATACAAGCGGCCAAAATAAATTTCCTTCGTAGAGAGGCCGGGTGCTCCCTTAGAGATAGGGTGAGGAGCTCGGTCACACGGGAGGAGCTCGGAGTAGAGTCGCTGCTCCTCCACGTCGAGAGGAGCAGCTGAGGTGGCTCAGGCATTTGGTCCGGATGCCTCCTGGACGCCTCCCTCGGGAGGTGTTCCGGGCATGTCCCACCGGTAAGAGGCCCCCGGGGAAGACCCTGGACAAGCTGGAGGGACTATGTCTCTCGGCCTGGGAACACCTCAGGGTCTGTCTGGAGGAGCTGGAGGAAGTGGCTGGGGAGGGGAAGCTTGGGAGCCCCTGCTTAGACTGCTGCCCCTGCGAGCCGGCCACCGGTTAAGCGGAAGAAGATGCATGGATGGATGGATGGATAAAGTGTATCTTAACCTCAAACTTAACCATCCACTTATGGAGAGTGCCCAAGCTGAATATTGTCCAGTTCATTATTTAAAATTCCAAAGTAAATGTACTCTTCTTAAAGGTAAGAAATGTAATATTTCTGATGGAGGTTTTGCCACTTGCTTGTTTCCAAGGAGATTTTAATGCTTTACCTGTAGATTTCCACAATATCACATTAATGCCATGGAGACAAACAAGTGATGTCATCAGCTCAAGTAACAGGCCAGATTATACTGTGCAGCACTGTTAAAGTGCCCTAAATACTTAATACACTTTTTTTCCCCACTTCTAAATTGTGTATATGGTGTTGGAATAGCATTATCTGCTGTTTCTAATCCCTGTTCCTGCTGTTCCTTTAGCAGCATAGGAAGGTGCAAACTAGGTAAATTTGCAGCTTTCTAGTAAAATGTTTGCACTGCCTTTAGTAGCCTCTACAATGCCCAGTAGTTGGTGACATCACGAAAGACTGCCTTGATTACAGACAGGTGTTTCTGATAACAAACACCTGACTGCAGGTGCGGAGCTTTAAATTCAATTAAATTCAATTTTATTTATATAGCCCAGAATCACAACAAGAGTTGCCCCAATGGGCTTCACAGTGAATAAACATGGAAACATAATCTGGCATAGACATCAGCAAACACATTCTCCCATTCTCAGTCTCTCGACGAACAATGCGATCCTTGTGCCAAAGAGCAAAAAACCCACCGGCGGGTGCAGTATGGGAAAATTCTCTCCAGACACTGTTGTCAAAGAGCTGTCGCCGTGCGGCGCACCTTCAGACCTGAGCACTTTGAGGTAACCAGTCAGTTTATAAAGAGCAGAGGTTTAGACGCACAGGCAGATGTGTGGGGGACTGGCCATCGGCTCATTTGAGTTGAGGGCTTCATCCAGACAGGTGAGGGCTCAATGCAGACAGGGTGAGGCCAGGCAGATAAGTGGAGAGGTGTAGAGCTAAGGTCTGTCCAGCGTCTGCTCATGGGAGGACACCTGAAACATCTGAAACACCTCCACTCCCCAAGGGGAGAAGTAGAGAAGAAGAGAGAGAGACACTGGTGAACAGCAGTAAACTGATTTGTCTGTGAAAAACATGAGGTTATGGGACAGAGATGAAGGAGAGAGAGCAGATAGAATAAGAGGACAGAGGCTCAGGGCACCATACTTCCCCCAGCATCTAACTCCTAGAGCAGCCTGACTTCAGCTGTGGAGTTAACCCTGCTCCTCTAACCTGGCCATAAGCTTTCTCATAGAAGAATGTTTTAAGCCTAATCTTAAATGTAGAGACTGTGTCTGCCTCTCTGACATGAGGTGGAAGCTGATTCCATAAAACAGGAGATTGACAACTAAAAGTTCTACCTCCCATTGTAAGTTTATTAAATGTGGGGACCACTAGTAGCCCTGCATCATGTGAGCGCAGTGTCTGTTTGGTTTGTAAGGTGCTATCAGGTCAACAATATAAGATGGGGCCATCCCGTTTACAGCTTTATAGGTGAGAAGAAGGATTTCAAATTTAATTCTAAACTCGACCGGGAGCCAATGAAGTGAAGCTAACGCCAGAGTAATGTGTTCTCTTCTATTTGTTCCTGTTAATAATGTTGCTGCTGCATTTTGAACAAGCTGAATGCTTTTTAGTAACTTTTAGGGCAGGCTTCCAGCAGAGAGTTACAGTAGTCTAATCTTGATGAAATAAATGCATGGACAAGCCTTTCCGCATCATTTTTGGGTAAAATATTTCTAACTTTGCCAATGTTGCGGAGGTAGAAGAATGCTGTTTTACAGACTTGGTTTGTATGGGCTTTAAATGATAAGTCTTGGTCAAATATAACCCCCAGGTTCCTCACGGTGGAGCTTGAGGTCACACTGATGCCATCCTGGGAAACTATCTGATCTGATAGAGCCTCTCTCAGGTTTTTGGGGCCAAGTATAATAACCTCTGTTTTTTCAGGGTTTAGGAGATAAGTTAACTGTCATCCAGGTCTTTATGTCTCTGACACAAGCACTGAGCTTTTCCACATGGTCACTGTGACCAGGTTTTAATGTGGATACCTGTTTGATAAACCCCTGTTTTCACCACCACTGGTACATGCCACTGCTTTGTACCTACTGCTGTAATTGACCATTGTGGTGAAGGGAGCTGAGCCAAAAGGCAAAGGTCTTGATTTACCTCAGTCTACGTTCCTCCCCTCACCTATGGTCATGCGCTCTGGGTAATGACCAAAAGCATTAGATCATGGATACAAGCGGCACAAATGAGATTCCTCCGCAGAGTGGCCGGGTGCTCCCTTAGAGATAGGGTGATCACACAGGAAGAGCTCGGACTAGAGCCGCTGCTCCTCCACATCGAGAGGAGAAGCTGAGGTGGCTTGGGCATCTGTTCTGATGCCTCCTGGACGCCTCCCTCTGGAGGTGTCAGGGGTATGTCCCACCAGAAGGAGGCCCTGGGGAAGACACAAGACACACTGGACTGTCTCTGGGCCTGGGAACACCTCGGACAAGCTGGAGGAAGAGTCTGGGGTGAAGGAAGCCTGGGAGTCCCTACTTAGACTGCTGACCCCCTTGGATAAGTGGAAGAAAATCGATGGATGGCTGGATGGAGTAATTCATGTGGGAATCGGCAGTGTTGCACAGACATTTTGGTACAAATAAAAAAAAAAACAGCTACTTGCTAGTGTGATGTGCAGCTGACCATAGGGGGACTGACAGCATCAGCTTTTGTTGTGATCATGTTTACAGCTCCCATTGGGCACTGAAGTTTTCCACTGTGGAAGTCAGCAGACTTGTTGTTTCAGATCAATATTGAGATTTATAATGTCCTTATTATAACAATAAGCACAGTATGTCTCCTTTAAGAAAGTTTGTAATTTTTTAAAAGACACATTTCTTTCGATTACATTTTAACAGCAGGGCAGCTTGATGCTAATAGCCACTTTCTGCCATTTTTGGACCAGTCACCCAGCCCCTTTCCCTGTTGTTTCCCTGACAGTATAAACTAACCGTGTGTGTGGAGTATTACTGCACTGTGAGCTGATCTATATGTATGATCTGTGGCCCCTGGGAGCCCTGACATCTGCACAGTCCCTCACTTTGCTCCACAATGTGAAATGTTGATGAGACTGAGCCCACCAATCAATAGCTTCACCTTGGGAGCGCACTATTTTTACACAGTGCTCAGGGGAAGAATGACGCGTGATTTGTGCATTCATATTTACACAGAGATAACATATGGAATGAAACATGAAGGGCTGCTGGGAGGCTGTTCATGATAAGCAGAAGTGAACGTGGCCTGGTACATTCTACAGATACAAAGAGCTGTGTTGGAGGGAGGAATTATGTTGTACAATTTCCTGCTACTGATTCAGGTTAGAAATGTTTTGCCCAGGTTTTGTTAATGTGACCTGAGGTACTCTTAATATAAATATTTCTAAAACACAATCAAAAGGCCACAGATAAGTTTTAAAACAAGGCAGAGACATGGCAGAAAAAGGTGTATTTAAAATGTATTAAAAGTCTAAAAGTGAAGTCAATTTTAAAAGAGATTTATTCTATTAAAAAAAAAACTAACTAACAAAAATGGCCAATAAGTTAATTGTGAATTACTAAAATTCAGAAAAAAAAAAAACTTGCAGCACCTGGGCAAAGGAACAAGTCCTGGAAACAGAAATAAACATAACCAAACAAGGACGACTTGAGAGGGGATAAAGAATAAGAACAAAACAGAAAGTGCTACCATGAAATCACGACAAAATAACTAAAAAACCCAAAGTACAAACTAAAAAAGGTATGGGCTAAATCCCTCCCAAAGACGCCCCAGGAACTTAAACCAAATAAAAGCTAAAAGGCAACTATTAAAAAAACAGGTTTACTATTGGTCCAAGCTAAAGTCAACTAGATAATAAAGACCTGAATATAAAACAGGTCCGAACAAAACCAAAACCAAACTAAACATAACAGTAGCAGACCAAATGCTAGAATAAAAAAGGACAGACACATGTTAGAAACTATATTAAAACCTTAGTTTAAAAACGCATGTTCTACTGTTGTGGATTTCTAAATCTGAGAAGAATAAAATCTGGAGAGAAGATGTCTTAAATCAAAGAGTCTGGATTCATTAAAGTAATTGTGCACAATTACAGAGAAAATGAAAAAGAAACCTTCTGTCCCTCTCGCAAGATCCATCTCTCCCTAATCTGAATCCTGGCAAAACAAAAACAGGCTTCTTATACAGTCGACAAACGCCATAACATCAACATGAGGTAGAACATACTACAGTATATCTAAACAACCTCCAAACAGAGACTATGGGTCTGGTTTAGATGGGCATCAAGCAGATTACCCCCAATGATCTCACTATTCTAAATGATGAGAGTAAGCAAAGCAACAGCTTGTTTTAAAAACATTGGATAAAGACAGAGCAGAGTGTCCTGTCCTGAGATACTCCAGGAACAGTAGATTACACCATCACATGTAGCAGGAATACAGAAATGCTTTAGCAGTTGTTAGTGAACAGTATCTAAACCCATAAAATCCATTCTTTAGCTTCAATAGATCACAATAAAAAACAAAGTAAAAGTTTTCCACCACACCTACCTTAAAATATCTAATGCTCGTGGGGGAAAAGTATCTGCCACAGTTGACTTTGCTCTGACACACAAATTAAAACCCATTAAAACCAGTTTAAGAGCTAAAATATTTCAAATACCAAAGCGTTTTAAAATCCTACCTGACACCAGCTAGAAGATGTCGGGACTGAGGTCTTGCAGTGCAGCCCTGACCTCTGTTGGCAACGGAAGGTGGTGCCAGGTACTTTAAAACCATGAGAGCTCCCCCTGCTGTCCGCCACATTAACATGGCTCAAACTCAGTGTCCCAAATGTGTATTATTACAAACTAGGGCCACATCACAACAGCAAAAGATTAATAAAACTGTATTAATTTAGTAAGATCTGATAAAGTGACAAAGGATGTCTAAAAGGGTGACAGGAGCAGGGTGGGAGGAGGAAGAGGGCAGGATGACAGGAGCAGCATGGCAGGAGCAGCAATGCAGGACGGCAGGGGCACGATTCAATTCAATTAATTTTTATTTGTATAGCCCAGAATCACAATAAGAGTTGCCCCAATGGGCTTCACAGTGAAAAACATGGAAACATAATCTGACATAGACATCAGCAAACACATTGTCCCATACCCAGTCTCTCAATGAAAATTATGGCTGAAGCTTGAGGTAAAAACTACATGGCTGGAGCAGGATGGCAGGGGCACCATGACAGCGAGGTAAGAAAAGGAGAGCAAGAGGTGGCAGATGACTACAGCTGAAATGTGAAATATGACGGTTACAAATGGAGAGTAACTTGCAAAATTAGTGAGGTTGTCATAGTAAACTCAATGCATGTTCAACTGCCGGAGGCGAATTTAATTTCAGTTTACTTTCTTTAATTTTTCTGATGTATTTTTCCAAATATATGGCCTTGACTTGACTCCATATTAGCATTTAAAGACACAGTCACCTTGTTTGCAGAGAGCTGCACTGTTCTTTCTGCGGGACACATGCAGCAGTAATTAAACTGGCTCCAGCACAGGGCCCAGATCTTAAGATTCATATACACTCAGCATTTAGACCATATGAGGCAAAGCAGAGTCCTCATCATCATTGTATGTCACTGTCAACTCCCATCAATTCAATTCAATTTTATTTATATAGCCCAGAATCACAACAAGAGTTGCCCCAGTGGGCTTCACAGTGAAAAACATGGTAACATGATCTGACATAGACATCAGCAAACATATTGTCCCATCCTCAGTCTCTCAGTGAACACACATTCCTTGGTGCCAGAGCAAAAAACCCACCGGTGGGTGCAGTGTGGGAAAATTCTCTCCAGACACTGTTGCCAACCAGCTGTCGCCATGCGGCACCTTCAGACCTGAGAGCTTTGAGGAACCAGTCACTTTGTAGAGAGCAGAGTTCAGACGGATAGGCAGACATGTGGGGGACTGGCCACCGGCTTATTTGGCTTATTTTTTTTTACATAAAAAAAACTTTTGATATTTGAAGTTTGAGTGAAGCTCCATCCTGACTTGAAGTAGTGGCTAGTTCTCTTGCATAACAATTCCAGTTTGAATTCCCTGTCTGTGTGGAATTTGCATATTCTCTCTGAGTGTGGGTGGGTTTCTTCTTGGTACTTCACTTTCTTAACCTGACTCATGCCAGACTGATATGAATAGCACTCTGAATTGAATTTATCAGTCTGGAATGGTTCTTATTAAATCCAATTGAGAGAAAAGCACAGACATCTTCCCTGTCCATAAATATACAGAGGGCTTCCCTCTGCACCTTTTCACAAACAAAACAGTCCACATTGATGCTGAAATAAGTACATCGCCATCTTTGTTTTGGTTCACTTTGGGTGCTTTGCTTTTGGTTTCACATAGACCTCAGTGCTGCTCTGACTGGGCTGCCAACCAATGAGCGGGCCTTGTTGCACTAACAGGACAATTATCATGCAATAATCACCTGGGCAAGATTATCACTAAACTAGACCTGACCAAGACTAGCTAGATCCTGACTGGAGAGCCCAATGATCATGACAGAGACATTTAAAAATGAGCCAATGCATTGGACAAATGTTATGATGAAAATAAAGTATACTGTGACATTAGAAAATCACATTGTATGACTAATATATTATTGTGAATATAAAGCGGTATTGCAATGTCTTGGTGTAGAACTGGTTAGCTAAAAAAAAAAGGTGCTTTTATTGCCCTGAAAAAACATGCATCGTTATAGGACTTGCATCTCTGCAAACCTGACTCCAGGAAAGGATAAGATAAGATATCCTTCATTTGTCCCACAATGGGGAAATTTTACTGTTGCCACGCGTTAAGAGAACAGTAGGAGCATAGAACTACAGAATTACTATAAAATAGGGATTACAAAATAAAATAAAATTCTATATACAATAAATTGCTATCAGAATACAGTGGCTACAGTTTGTACAGTACTTTGAATTACTTTATATCTTTAAAGTGGCTACAGTATCTTACAGTAATAAATAAATTTGTATTGGGTAAAGTGACTGCTGGACATCTTATGTATTGCACATGGTCCCAGTATTGCACAGGCATACGAGTTAGCAGTGTTCGTTGTAGAATCTGACAGCAGCAGGAAGGAAAGACCTGCAGAACCTCTCCTTCACACAGCGAAGATGGATCAGTCTGTCACTGAAGCTGCTCTCCAGAGCAGACAGGGCCCTGAAGAGGGTGAGACTCCAGGTCCAGAGCAGACAGGGCCCTGAAGAGGGTGAGACTCCAGGTCCAGCATAGAAGTGAATCTGGCCAGAACCCTTCTGTCCCCCACCTCCTGCACCGAATCCAAGGCACAGGCCAGGATGGAACTGGACTTCCTGATGACTTTGTCCAGTGGGGGTCTCCTCTTGTCCCTCTCTGTGATGCTGCTGCTCCAGCAGACCACACCGTACAGGATGGCTGATGCCACCACAGAGTCGTAGACGGTCCTCAGGAGTGGCCCCTTCACTCCAAAGGACCTGAGTCTCCTCAGGAGGTAGAGCCTGCTCTGGCCCTTCCTGTACAGTGCATCTGTGTTGTGAGTCCAGTCCAGTTTGTTGTTCAGATGAACACCCAGGTACTTGTATGAGTCACTCTCTCAATGTCCCTTCCCTGGATGTTCATTGGTGGGGGGGCAGTGGAGCAGCGTCTGTGGAAGTCCACCACCATCTCCTTGGTCTTCCCGGCGTTGATGAGGAGGTGGTTCTGCTGACACAAAGTCCTGCGTTAGTCCCCTGTACTCTGCGTCATCGTCGTCTGTGATGAGTCCAATAATGGCAGAGTCGTCAGAGAACTTCTGCAGGACGCAGCTGTCCGTGTTGTGCCTGAAGTCTGCAGTGTAGAGGGTGAAGAGGAAGGGCACCAGGACAGTGCCCTGGGGTGCCCCTACACTGCAGGTCTGAACATCAGATACACAGTCCTGGGCCCTCACAAACCGGCCCCAGTTTGTGTCCAGGATCCAGTCCGCCAGGTCGCAGTTCACCCCGGCTGCCTCCAGCTTGTCCCTCAGAAGCAGCGGCTGGATGGTATTGAAAGCATTGGAGAAGTTGACGAACAGAATCCTCACAGTGCTGCCGGGGTTCTCCAGGTGAGAGAAGCAGGAAGATGGCAGCGTCCTCCACTCCTATGCCGAGCTCACGGTGGAGCGGAGGTGGCCCAAGACCAGTCTCTCCAGTGTCTTCATCAGGTGTGATGTGAGAGCCACCGGCCTGAAGCTGCTGAGGTCCTTGGCGTGCGGTGTCTTTCGCACTGGTACCACACAGGAGCTCTTCCACAGCTGTGGTACCGTCCTCAGCCTTAGGCTCATATTGAAGACGTGCCCTATGACCCCACACAGCTCTTCTGCGCAGGATCTCAGGAGCCTGAAGCTAATGTTGTCTGGTCCCGCTGCCTTCCTCGCCTTGATCTTCTTCAGCTCTCCCCTCACCTTGGCTGTAGTGAAGGACAGAACTGGACAAGGGGGTGATGTGCTGGGGGGAGGGGTGCCTCCCTCTGCAGTAGTGGAGAGTCTCAGAGCTGAAGCAGAGGTGTGAAGAGGTGCAGAGGTGTGAACAGTAGCAGCTGTCTGTCCATTCATGGAGGTGGTGGTGTGCAACTGTGCGGGGGGAGGGGTGGGTGCTTGATCCAACCTCAGGAAGTGTTGGTTCAGAACATTGGCCCACTGCAGGTCACCCTCCGCCTGGACAGGGGGCGTTTTGAAGCCTGAGATGGTTTTCAGGGTTTTCCACACCCCCTGGATGTTCTGATTCTGGAGCTGCAGCTCCATCTTCCTCCGATCCTGGGCCTTGGCTTTCCTGATCTTCCTCCTCCTCCTCTTCTGTGCAGATCTCAGCTCCTCTTTGTTCCCTGACCTAAAAGCCCTCTTCTTGTCCTGTAGCAGGGCTTTTATGTCAGCGTTAATCCACGGCTTGTTAGGAAAACATTGCACTGTGCGAGATGCTACAGTGTTCTCGTAGCCGCGCTGCGGAGGGCGATCAGCTGATCCTTCGTGTAGACAATGGGCGCTCTCGGACCCACGCACATTGTTACAAAAAGATCCCGTAAAGTCCCCAGAGGTGACCAATTAAAGTGCAAACTGCTGCATTTGTGCGCCCTATTTTTTACACAACTATATTTACAAAAGTGTGAAACGTGTGTCTCACCTTCCACGGTGGTTGGTCTCTCTTACCCTCATCAGCTCGGGTCCTCTGGTAGCTTGAGAGTTCTGCACAGTATCTTTGCTGTCCCCAGCACTGCGCTTTTCTGGACTGAGATGTCCGTTGTCCTTCCTGGGATATGCTTTAGCCCCTCTTCCAGTTTTGGGGTCACAGCCCCGAGTGCTCCGATCACCACAGGCACCACTGATGCCTTCACCTTCCAGGCCTCTCCAGCTCTGCCTTGAGCCCCTGGTATTTCTCTAGTATGTCATGTTCCTTTTTCCTGACATTACCATCACTCTGTATTGCAATGTCCACCACCATGGCTTTGTTCTCTTGCTTATCCAGAACCACTGTGTCTGGTTGGTTCGCCATCACCTGTCAGTCTGTATCTAAAAGTCCTACAGGATCTTGGCTCGGTCATTCTCCACTACCTTTGGAGATTTTCCCCACTTTGATCCTGGGGTTTCAAGCCTGTACTCTGCACAGATGTTTCTGTACACCATGCCCACCATTTGGTTATGTCGTTCCATGTATGCTTTTTCTTTTCCAGCATCTTACACCCTGCAGTTATGTGCTGGACTGTCTCAGGCACTTCTTTGCACAACCTACACCTTGGGTCTTGTCCAGTGTAGTAGATCTGGGCCTCTATTGCTCGGGTGTTCAAGGCTCCTGTGCTCCAGGATGAGCCTCTATGTGTCCTTCAGACCAGCCCTCTCCAGCCATTGGTAGGATTTCTTGATATCAGCCACTTCAGTTATGTTCTGGTGGTTCGCCCCATGTAGGGGTTTGTCCTGCCATGATGGTCCCTCCAGCACCTCTTCCTCTGTGCCCCACTGTCTGAGACATTCTCTGGGCGTCATCAGTCTGGGCCTTTTCACTGATGTACTTCTGTAGCTTGGATGTTTCATCCTGGACAGTGGTTCCCACACTCACTAGTCCTCGGCCTCCTTCCTTCCGGCTCGTGTACAGTCTCAGGGTGCTGGACTTGGGATGGAACCCTCCATGCAGGTCAGGAGCTTTCGTGTCTGAACATCTGTGGTCTGTATCTCCTTCTTTAGCCAACTTATGATTCCTGCTGGGTATCTGATCACTGGCAGGGCGTAGCTGTTTATTGCCTGTGCCTTGTTCTTGCCATTGACCTGGCTTCTTAGGACCTGCTCTTTGCAGGTATATGGCTGTCGCCGCTTTCCTTGTTGCCTCTTCAAGGAGCCATTTGCCTGTGGGATACCAAGGTACTTGTAAGTGTCCTCAATGTCTGCTATTGTTTCCTCTGGGAGTGAGACCTCCGATGTGTGGACTACCTTCCCTCTCTTTATCACCATCCTGCTACATTTCTTGAGCCCGAATGACATTTCAATGTCTGTGCTGTAGATCCTGGTGGTGTGGATCAGTGAGTCGATGTCTTGCTCGCTCTTAGCGTACAGCTTGATGTCATCCATGTAGAGGAGGTGACTGATGGTGGCCCCGTTTCTGAGTCGGTATCCATAGCCAGTGTGGCCAATTATTTGGCTGAGGGGGTTCAGACCTATGCAGAACAGCAGTGGGGACAGTGTGTCTCCTAGGTACATGCCACATTTGATGGACCCTTGTGCAAGTGGCTTCAAAGGTGGTCTTCCACAACCGCATTGATTTTGCAATGAACACCCTTAGAGTCCTGATGATATTGTACAGCTCCAGGCACTCAGTGATCCATGTGTGTGGCATTGAGGAGGCTTTCTTGTAATCAATCCAGGCAGTGCAGTGCAGGTTGGTCTGGTTGGACATGTTCTGCAGTCACAGGCAAATGGTCGGTCAACCAAGAGTTGGTGTTTGGCTCCCCTGGTGTTTATGCCGATGCCCTTCTGTGCTGTGCTCATGTATTGATCCATGTGCCAGTTTATCTTAGCTGATGCCTGATATGAGCTTCCATGTTGTGGAGAGACAGGTTATTGGCTGTTGGATGGGAGTGTACCCTTTGAGGGATCCTTCAGGATCAGGATCGTATGCCCTTGGGTTAGCCATTCAGGATGACTCCCATGTCTTAGCAGCTGGTTCATTTGTGCTGCTAGGCGCTCGTGGAGAGCAGTGAGCTTCTTTAGCCAGTATGCATGGATCATGTCAGGGCCTGGTGCTGTCCAACTTTCCATTTCCTGGATGTCTGCCACTGAGATGGTAACTGGATTCTGTTCAGGGAGGTTGCTGTGGTCTGCTCTCAGAGCCGCCAGCCACTGTGCATTGGTGTTATGCTTCACTTTCCCATATGTCTTTCCAGTACCTCTCAGTCTCCAGCCTTGGTGGGTCTGTCCATCCATCCATCTTCTCCTGCTTAATCCAGCTGGGTCGCAGGGGTAGCTTGCTGCCCAATCCTCATAGCACCTGACCCCCCCCTATGAACCCCTCTGCAGGTGGTGAGCAATAACAAGCAGTTATTGTGAACCAGGGAGTCCAACCAAGTGTTCAAATGAAGTAGTTGGAGCAATGGAGATGGGGCAGAGGTTAAGTTTGTTATTGTAGATGACAGCGAGTCCTCCGCCTCAGCGGTCCAGGCAGGGGTTGTGAAAGTAGAGGTACCTGGATGGTGAGATCTGGTTGAGTGCGGTGTAATCCTGAGGTTTGTGCCATATTTCAGTGAGACAGAGTATGTCCAGTTTATTATCCAGTATGAATTCATGCAGTAGCAGCCTTTTGTTATTGACTGACTGGGTATTGAGAAGAGCTGTATTGAGATCCTTTTGTTGTGAAGTTCTTGCGGCGGAAGTCGGGACTGGAAGGAGGTTTGTAGCAGCCGATAATATAATAATGGCCAACAATGTAATAACTTGCCAGTATTGTAAGGTAATGTCTGAAATGATAATGTAATAACCTGATGCCAATAATGTAGTAACATATTACATTATTGGTTAGTTATTACATTATTGGCTAGTTTAATAAAAATAAAATAACTGCAACCACTAATGTAATAATTTCTTCTATATCACTTAATCAAAGATTTATTTATTCAATTAAAAGTGTCACACTACATTAGATTGTATTGTTACTATTGTCTCTTTCAAATAGCTGTTAAAAGAACTGGTCACACTCTTTTCTTCTCGACATAACTGTCACTCTCAACTAGCAGCCAGAATTATTTATCTAGTCACATCCTGTCATATTCTGTACCTGGGGAAGGGGCAGTTATCAGCAGGCTTCATTACATCTGTGCCAAAATGTGAAAAAGGTAATGATTCATGGTGTTTACTTGAAAAACAAAAAATACTTTTCTTGTATCTTATATTTTAGAGTTTAGAGCAATGTCAAAGTAAACTATGTTAAATCTAGTAAATGTTCAGCGAACTATTAGCATTGCAACATTAGCATTAAATGAATCCTGGCAATTAATCCCATTAATTTGGGGCAGGCAATTAATTCCTTCCTCACATAAATCTTGCTTAGCAAAACTGAGAAAATATAGAACTCAAATTCTTTTAAGCAGCTTTTAAGCCTGTATAGTCCACACTGCGTCTGTACCATATATGAGCCAAACAGGAAGTGCTCCAGGAGGCTCTTCTGGCTCCAGTTGACTCACATTGGGATCTTGTGGCTCCTCTCTCTGTACCTGCTGCTGTGGCCTCGTCATTTTGGCCTTAAAATGTTCATATGAACCTGCTCCATTTTTCATTCTGAATTTTTTTTCACAATTTTGTCTGTCAAAAATTTCCCTTCATAACATAGAGCCTGGCTCCAGATTCACTCCTGTAACCGTGGCATCATGAGCCTCATTTGAGCGGCTCTCAACTCTGTGGTGACGTCACACTCGTTTAGTCCACTTTTTTATACGTCTGTGGTCTGTACAGTCCATGGTGCTGGTGTCCTGTCGACTTGTGCATGTGCACAACCCCCAAGTGCCGTCCCAGTTTAAATGCCGTTGATTTGAGCTCCTAAGGCAGAAGTGGAGGAACAAGTCACATTTTAAAAGTGTATTGGTTTTATTGTAAGTTTTGACCAGCATGTAAACACAGACATGTGCATGTTGGATTCATGGCAGAATAACTATGTTAGATGATTGAACAGTTTGGATTTAATATTTGATTTTATCCTTATCATTTTCATTACATTATATTTTATTTTGTTTCCCTGTGTAGAAAACGTAACTTTGTTTCAAAGGTGCTGTATAAATATATCACTGTATTATAATTCACACTGGAGCCTGTGATATTAGCCTTAAACATTGTCTAATGCTATTTAATATGAAGATTTTGGTGTTTCATTTCTTTCTTTTATATATAGAACTATATATAGTTCTCTTATACTTATTTGATGGAAGATACAAGCCTGGTGAAATGAGCCTCTACCCAAATTCATATAAATGAGTAAACCTATGGTCCTGAGCTCTATGGAATGACCGAAAGGACGAGATCCCCGATAAAAGCGGCACAAATGAGTTTCCTCCGCAGAGTGGCTGGGCCTCCCTCAGAGATGGGATGAGGAGCTCGGTCACACGGGAGGAGCTTGGAGTAGAGTCACTGCTCCTCCACGTTGAGAGGAGCAGCTGAAGTGGCTCGGGCATCTGTTCTGATGCCTCCTGGACGCCTCCCTCAGGAGGTGTTCATGTCCCACCGGGAGGAGGCCCCGGGGAAGACCCAGGACACACTGTAGGGACTACGTCTCCGGGCCTGGGAACGCCTCAGGGTCCCCCCGAGGAGCCGCTGGAGGAAGTGTCTGGGGGTAGGGGGGCGTTTGCGAGTCCCTGCCATAGACCATATATAAAAGTGGACTAAGCGAGTGTGACGTCACCCACAGTGTTCAGAGCCGCTCAAATGAGGCTCGTGATGCTCATGGTTACAGGAGTAAATTTGGAGCCAGGCTCTATGTTATAAAGAGGATTTTTTGTTTGACAGTTTGACATTTAAGTTGTTGGCTATTTATATATATATATATATATATATATATATATATATATATATATATATATATATATATATATATATATATATATATATATATATATATATATATATATAATTTTTTTTTTTCTCTCACATTGGGAGAAGTGGGTGGACGGCGTAGTCCTGCATACCACGGCCGCTACACCACTGATCACTTGACTAACTTAGCTATTGTCTCAATATTGACACTTACTTATAGAGATGTTATATTTAAAGTTACATCCCAGTATAAATCAAACCGTCCTGTCTGAACCAGTTTTTCTTGTCTTTTTCCTACTGAGCATTTGGTGACCTGAAAAAAAACATGAATTAAATTGCAGCACAAGTAGAGTAAATTTAACAGTAGGGAGTTGATTGATGAAATAGTTGTACAGTATGTAGGCCAAACATGCTGGAGTTACTTGTTTTCCATCCTCTATTTAGAGTTCAAAGTTTAGAGTCATTTACTATTATTGCATTTAACACATCACAGGTCCTGGACACATGGAAGAGACTAAATGAGATACTGCAATACTGCAATACTGCAATACTGCAATACTGCAATACTGCTCTGTCATCTCCTGCATCATTTGGGAATGTACAGGCCACTTTCTTCTTTCGCTTTTTTTGTGCACACACACACACATAAGCACATGCGCATGCATGCACACACAAGCACACACACACACTCAGACACACACACTCAGACACACACACACACTCAGACACACACTCAGACACACACACTCAGACATACACACACACAGACTTAACACAGGTACAAAGTGCATCACAAATACACAGAGAAGCAAACAGTTTAGTGGAAGAAGTGATGGACATTTTCCTTTCTTTTAATTTTCTTGGGCTGCTTTTTCAGTGAATAGATTAAATTAAATTAAATTCAATTTATTTTTGTAGAGTAATGGGACGACTAGAACTGCTTTCTGTTTTACAGATCATAGTTTTTGGAAAAACATGTGTGGTTCAATTAAAAGGTTGGATTAAAATGAAAGAATGTGTTCATTATTTGAGAATATTCACATTTAGATTTCATTGTGCTCTTTACATGTGGGTAATAATTTGAATATGCAAACATACACATGTATAACAGTAGAAACACTAAGAGAAAGTGTAAGTCCTGTGTGTAAGTGATCAGGTATTTAAGCAGTTCTTTGAAAGAGACAAAAGTAACAATATATCTCAAAGTGACACTTTAAATTCAGTTAATAAATCTTAAAGGATTAAAGGAACAGCAGGTAAGTTTGTGGGCAAAGCTGGTACTGGATCATGTCTGAAATACTGCAGAGCAGAGGATCTCCTCCACCAGACAAGAGGTCAGCAGCTGCAGAAATCAGACAGATGAAGGGAGGAACAACAGGCCAAAACACAGAATATACACAGAATGACAACAAGACAGAAGCTGAGGGCTGCAGTTTCTATGGGAAATATTCAGGCTGGATCACTGTTGTCACTGATAAAAGGATTTAAACTTATCCTGATTCCTCAATGTCTGTGACCAGTTCTTTTAACAGCTGTTTGAAAGAGACAATAGTAACAATACATTCTAATGTAGTGCGACACTTTTAATTGAATAAATAAATCTCTGATTAAGTGAAAGAGAAGAAATTATTACATTAGTGGTTGCAGTTATTTTATTTTTGAAGTTTTATTTTTTATTTTTATTAAACTAGCCAATAATGTAATAACTAATCAATAATACATTATTGTTTCAGACATTTTCTTACATTTTCTTACATTACTGGCAAGTTATTACATTATTGGCTTTATTACATTAAAAATTATTATGTTATAGGCATTATTGGCTTTATTACATTAAAAATTATTATGTTATAGGCAGTTATTACATTGTTGGCCATTATTACATTATCGGCTGCTACAAGGTTGTATTGGATCATGTGGCAGGTGGGCAGATGAAATGCATGGATGTTGTTGTGCCGGTATCCAGGATGGTGGGAACTGCGATCAAACCAGAATGAAATGATATTGTTGTCAGTGGTGAAATGGATGGTGAATTTTCAGAAGGAGCCACAGTGGATGTAGGGGGGATGACAGAGAAGGCAGAGCTGCTTTATTGTTGTGGAAATGTCCAGTGAGGGAGGTGCATGGTGGTAGAAACTGAGGAACTGCGAGGATGAGTACCGAAGAGCCATGCTGACGGACGGGAGGTGGATGGTGGCTAAGTGGTTGATATCAACTGAAGTGGCTGATATCAAGAAATCCTACCAATGGCTGGAGAGGGCTGGTCTGAAGGACACACAGAGGCTCATCCTGGAGCACAGGAGCCTTGAGCACCCGAGCAATAGAGGCTGAGATCTACCACACCAGACAAGACCCAAGTCCAGCACATAACTGCAGGGTGTAAGATGCTGCAGGGAAAGCGTACATGGAACGACATAACCAAGTAGCGGGCATAGTGTACGGAAACATCTGTGCAGAGTACGGGCTGGAAACCCCAGGATCAAGGTGGGAAATGCCTCCAAAGGTTGTGGAGAATGAGCCAAGATCCTGTGAGACTTCCAAATACAGACTGTGAGGGCGAATCAACCAGACATAGTGGTTCTGGATAAGCAACAGAACAAAGCTGTGGTGATGGACATTGCAATACCAAGTGAGGGTAATGTCAGAAAAAAGGAACATAAGAAACTAGAGAAATACCAGGGGCTCAAGGAAGAACTGGAGATGGCCTGGACCCTGCACTACAATACTGTTCACCTGATGCTCATGAGGATCTGGTACCGCAGTGTGTTCCAACACCGCTTTAATGCAGACAGAGGGGGTTGTAAGTAATCAAGAAAAGTTGGAACTCCTGTAGGAAATAGTAGCACCAGCTTTTAAGGCTGATTCAACCCTCATTGCTGCAGAACAGCTTTAAATTGTACATTATTTTTCAGTTTTGGGTAACCGAACCTTTTTTTTTACTTCTGAAAACGTTTCCCGTTTTGTCCAAATTTGATCCTTGAGCAAGTTGCGTAAACCGGAAGTGAACCTTTACTGGGAGCAATGCGCGTGCAGCGGAGGAGCTGCTACGAGATGGAAAACTGTAGCCGTGTCCCAATTCAGAGGCTGCAGCCTCACCTCCGCGGACTGCATGGCCGTGTCAAAATGGGACAGGTCCAGCCCACGCTGCTAATGCTAATGCTAACAACACGCACCTGCAGATTACGCTCACAGATCATTAACAAAGATTACGCACGGGTAATCAAACTGTCACATTGTGAGAACAAGTTATTCTAATAATTCTAATCCACGTTTTATGGCTAAAATGTTGCTGTTTCTCCAATACATCTAAAATAGGCTAAATTACCTTAAAGTTTCAAAAACAGGGATGAGATGTGCATTAAGTATTTTTAAATTGATAAGGGATTACATGTATACAGGGAATGCATTTAAGTCATTTTATAAAGACTCTCTTTTGTGAAAAAATTGTTTATTAAATAATCAATTCTTTATTTGTATTTTCATTCTGGAAATACTTTGTCATAATATGAATAGTCAAACATTAAACCCATCACACACAATGCATTCATAGGTTAATAATAAATAAATAAATAAATAAAACATGTCAGTGTACTCCCATTGTGTAACTTAGAGAAGCAGGTGCCAATCCAAAATGAACAAATTATCTTTGCCAAATATGATCAGATTGAATACTGCTTCACTACAGTACAATAGTACATTCCTATAGTACATGTAATTATAGTTACTATTAAAAGACACATCAGATAACTGGGACATCTCACCATGAATCAAATGTCACAGTGAAAAACGTTCAGATAAACTTATTCTGAACCTAAACTGCATGGAGACATCACTATTAGGACACATTCAGGACAGCAGCAGACAGCGGTGCAGGAAGCCAGATGCACCCAGAGGCCCCACAGGTCTTCTGCAGGTCGTGACTCTGCAGGTTGTGACTCTGCAGGTCGTGACTCTGCAGGTCGTGACTCTGCAGGTCGAGACTCTGCAGGTCGTGACTCTGCAGAAGTCCTCAGTGACTCTGGACATGGACAGTGGAGACATCTTGTATCTTCTGAAGGAGGAAGAGCAGAATGAACCTCACGTCTGATTGGTTCTGTTGGTTCAAAGTCCTGTCCTGCAGAGTGAAAACCTGTAATGACACATTAAGAAAACTACCAACTATTACAGGAAAATGAGGTCCACAGAGCAAAGTACATTCACATCCAAAGTGTGTTGTGTCCTCATCCAGGAAGTTGCAGATGAGAAAAGAAAATTCATATAAAACATTTCAAACAGTTTTCTCATTGTTATATTAAATGTGACTGGCCTAACAGACACAGGTGTCAATATAATGTATTCCCAGAATGAAATGCATGTGTGGGAGGCTTATATCACGTGATTTACAAGTAAATATTATTATACTGCATGAAATAATGCGTGTTTTTACCTTACCTCCGAGCTACCCCTGTCCGTGAAAACGTGATCTTTCTTCCTCTTTAATCACTCCATGATCTTTTCCCCTAACAGTAAAAAAAAATTAGTGTTTGATGGAAATCTGTCCAAATATGAAAGTCTGAGCGATGAATGTCTGTACTGAGGAATGTCTGTACTGAATTTTGTGACTGTGCGACAAACTTTATGTCGGGACGTCTCCCATAGGCGCAATGTATTTTGACTTTTGCAGGTCTTTTGCAGATTAGTTGTAGGTAATGGGCTTTTTGGAGCTAGATCAAGAAGTCCAGGCTACAACTAAACTCCTTGGCCGAAGCATATAGGTCTTTGCTGGTTTGCATATACATTTTGGGGTGGAAATTATAGTGTTGTAGTACTCGAGGTCCGGACTCGGACTCAAGTCCGGACCTGGAGATGACCTGGATGAATGAGAATATTCACGGACAGCTGTGCTGTGTTGAAAGCCACAGCATCCATTTCATTTTCACCAACTTTGCTAACGGTAACGGCAAAGCTAGCTGACCAATCATGTTTTGAACAGCGTGGGGAGTGTCTAACAATAGTTGATATAGATATATAGACAAGTATATAGGCTACTACATTTCATTTACTTTACAGGTGCATGCACATACGGGAGGGATTCAGGACGCTATGAAATCAGGTAGCCTAGTTTCTGTACTATAGACACGTGTGACTGACATGAAGTCATGTCAGACAATACAGAAGAAATCGCGTCCTGTTTCCCTGCTGGATGCATCATTTAACTGCCAAAATACTGGACGATTTGGTGCTTTAACGGAACCTCACTCACCGGATTGTCTGCTTCCATCCTGCTTTCAATGCGAATAGGCGATGTTCTCAACACCTCTCCCACGATCTCTGCTGCACCAAACAGGAACATAACTTTACCAAGGCCGAGTTAAAGGATGTGGGTGGGTTCCCAAGTCCTCGGGAAGCACTGATTGGTTTGCAGTAAGCAATGTTTTGATTGGTTCTCCCAAGGTGGCAGTAAAATTCGGGTCAAAAATCCGTATATCTGTAGATCAGTTTCGCAAGCGTGAACTTTTGAGTCGTGAGCAGGGACATGTGTACAAAATATCTGTACACATACGCTTTTGTTTTTCTCACATGCACCAAATATTTCTACAGTTACAAAATTCCCTCCACACGTACAAAATGTTTCTACAGGTACATTTATTTGCACATGCTCGCAATATTTCTACGGGGACACATTTTCCACCCACACATGTACAAAATATTTCTACAGGTACAAAATGTAATTGCACATACACAATTTCTCTTACACAGATGCAAAACTTTATTACAACTGTGCGTTTTTATGACCCTGTATTGATCCCATACACATACGGTCTATGGGTTCACGCAGCATACCCATCTATACGTGCACCAAAACCGGAAAAACACGTCTGGTACACATCGATTATAAGTTTTAAGTGGCTTTTAAAAATATTTTAAAGAATTCAGGTCGATTTTTGTGCAAAATTAAAGAAATGTATAAGTCCGTTTCACACTGACGATTCCGCGTTTTCTGCGATCGCGGAAAATCATTGGCCCTACTTACAGCAGCACTTACCTTATGTACTGATGACAGGAGCAGTTTGTCTTTTACACCGGAGTTGGTGTTGAATACAGAACCTTCTCACCGACATTTCCGGGGATCTCTTAATACCGAACTGTCGCAACGTGTTAGAAATCTCAGCGTGCGTTTTTCCAACCTTAAAATGCTGTTTAATCATATGATAATGATCCTCAAGTCCAGCGGCCATTAGGTTTGTTTTGCTCACCCCCCTCGTTATACACATGTGTCGCTCCCAGTAAAGGTTCACTTCCGGTTTACACAACTTGTTCAAGGATCAAATTTTGACAAAATGGGAAACGGTCGTTATCCGTTTTTTCATTCTGGTTTTGGAGACAAATAATGAAAAAAGCAGTTGTTTTTTCATTTTCTTATTTTTGGTTTTATATTGAAAAACTAATGAACGAATGATACACGGATTGACTTGCATGGCTTGAATTGCAATAAATAACTGGAAAAAGGGTGTTCTAAAACTTTTGACTGGTAGTGTTATATATTTGAGAGAAAGGATCTAAAACACCAAGCATTAGATAGTACAAGTACTAGTTTGCACTAGTAAAACAGATCCGTAATCTCTGCTGGCAACAATGTTAAACAAGAAGCGATTTAAATAATGCTAAAACAATAGCTACTTGTGTCTGTGTTTATTGTGTAACTAATCTGTGTTAAACTGTATCAAATGACAGAACCCAGTGGAACTCAAGGTGGAGACAGAGTAAATGTGCAGGATTAGTCAAACATGCATAAATGTTTATTCGAGTAGCACAATTCATTCACAATGTTCTTACCAAATAAGAAAACATTAAAATCACAATTGTAATGTAACTGGAGGTTTTGTCCAGATGAGGAAGCAGCAGCCAAACAGCAGACTGTAGGAGCGATAATGTGCCTGTGCCCTGTTGAGGGGAGATTATTGGCAGCATACTGAGTTATGTCCAGCGCTGTCAGAGCACAGGAGGTGTGAGCCCACTGCTCCACTGGGACCAATAGAGTATGTTTCTTTGGCCAGATGGCTATCTGCAAGGCTTTGTACATGTCAGCGTCTTAAAAAGGAGTGTGTGCAGCAGATAAGACTCACAGCACACAGCACAGAGCAGGTCCAAGTCTAACAAAGGCCCTGTGAAAGCTGCTTTACATGGGACACATGTTACATTGATTTCACTTTACATGGAGCATTAATGAGGCCCTGGACATGCCCACGTTGGCCCTGAGTGAACTGCATCCAAATTCACTCCTTTCACAACACATACACATTGTACAGGCCCACAGCAGTAATGTTCACAGAGGAAGAAACTGGACAAGGACATCAAGAAATCTAGCTCTGTAGTAGGCTGTCCTCTAGACAGGATAGACCTGTCAGCCCTATCTCATACCCTCCCTGAGCCCCACTTCTTGAAGAAGTGGGGCTCAGGAAGGTTCTGTCCTCTGATCTCAGTGCAGGAAGTGGGGGTCAGGAGGGTTCTGTCCTCTGATCTCAGTGCAGGAAGTGGGGGTCAGGAGGGTTCTGTCCTCTGATCTCAGTGCAGGAAGTGGGGGTCAGGAGGGTTCTGTCCTCTGATCTCAGTGCAGGAAGTGGGGGTCAGGAGGGTTCTGTCCTCTGATCTCAGTGCAGGAAGTGGGGGTCAGGAGGGTTCTGTTCTCTGATCTCAGTGCAGGAAGTGGGGGTCACGAGGGTTCTGTCCTCTGATCTCAGTGCAGGAAGTGGGGGTCAGGAGGGTTCTGTCCTCTGATCTCAGTGCAGGAAGTGGGGGTCAGGAGGGTTCTGTCCTCTGATCTCAGTGCAGGAAGTGGGGGTCAGGAGGGTTCTGTCCTCTGATCTCAGTGCAGGAAGTGGGGGTCAGGAAGGTTCTGTCCTCTGATCTCAGTGCAGGAAGTGGGGGTCAGGAGGGTTCTGTTCTCTGATCTCAGTGCAGGAAGTGGGGGTCACGAGGGTTCTGTCCTCTGATCTCAGTGCAGGAAGTGGGGGTCAGAAGGGTTCTGTCCTCTGATCTCAGTGCAGGAAGTGGGGGTCAGGAAGGTTCTGTCCTCTGATCTCAGTGCAGGAAGTGGGGGTCAGGAAGGTTCTGTCCTCTGATCTCAGTGCAGGAAGTGGGGGTCAGGAAGGTTCTGTCCTCTGATCTCAGTGCAGGAAGTGGGGGTCAGGAAGGTTCTGTCCTCTGATCTCAGTGCAGGAAGTGGGGGTCAGGAGAGTTCTGGTTAAACATTTGTCCTGCCCCTGCACATGTGTCCTGCATGTGTAGTAATATTGTAAATAGATATTATCATATACTTGGGTGATTCATACTTAACTGGCTGTTCATCTGGGGCCTCATTTATAAAGCTCGCTTACACACTAAGCGTTGCTTACTTACTTGCCTACTGAGGGATTTATGAAACTCCTACTAAGTGCTGCTCTTTGCTTATCTCTACTCCAGCTAGGACCCTCCTGCAAGTTCTATGCAAAGTCTGGAAACACAGGGATAAAGTGACACTTGACTGAAGAGGAGCAGAAGTGAAAGTGAGTTTGAGGAAGCGTTTGATCTGGAAATCGTCAGGAAATTCACAAATATAAAATAATTACATTCCGATTTGTGCATTTAAGAGTTTAGTCAAAACACAGAGAAGGGCTGTTTATTCTACTCATTATTCTCTACAATATTACACATTTAAGACTGCTCGCTCTTGTGCACGAGTGTGTTCACTTTCCCGGTGCAGCGTTGGGTCTCCAGCAGTCTGCCGTGACCATACACTTCTATAGACCACAGTCTGTGGCTATGAGCCAACACAGAGAGGATGAAATAATGACACCTAAGAGAAAACTCTTCCCTTGGACACAACACAGGAGCGAGGCTTTGGTTTAATGAAGCACTGGGACTAAACACAGCTCCAACACTTTTACTTTCATTTTTATACACCGAGCACTAGAGTGGTCCAAGTCTACGCATGACATGAAGCCTATTGGCCGAATCTGACTCCAACCCAAAATATTTCCTGCATTTTTGTGTAATGGAGAGCTCTTGCAAATAAGAGCTGCACTCTATCTGTATAAAGAACATAATAAGGTCAACAGGTCAACAGAGTTTGAATGTTCCATATGGACTTTTATTGGAAAAATAACAGTTCCTGATATGTGTTACATATCAAATCTGTGTTTTACCTGCTGAAACACTTGTTCTCTGGCCACTGGTCCACGTATCCCTCCTTTGTTTCTTTCACGAGGGAGGGCAACTCAATCCATTGCACATGCTCATAACCTCCTCCTTTGACAATTCAGACCACTGTGTGGATGTATCTACTCGTATATGTGCAGAAACAGGGCCAGTCACACACAGGCAGACTTAAAAAAATTGAGATAAACTCTTGAAACAGTGAGAAAAGTGTGTGTTGCCTAAATATTATAGAATATTATTAAATTAAGAGATGGGTGGTTGTTGTCACTTTTAGTTTTGTATCCATCCACCCATCTTCTTCCGCTTATCCAGGGCCGGGTCGCAGGGGCAGCAGTCTAAGCAGGGGCTCCCAAGCTTCCCTCTCCCCAGCCACTTCCTCTAGCACCTCCGGACGGACCCTGAGGCGTTCCCAGGCCGAGAGACATAGTCCCTCCAGCGTGTCCTGGGTCTTCCCCGGGGCCTCCTACCGGTGGGACATGCCCAGAACACCTCCCGAGGGAGGCGTCCAGGAGGCATCCGGACCAGATGCCCGAGCCACCTCAGCTGGCTCCTCTCGACGTTGAGGAGCAGTGACTCTACTCCGAGCTCCTCCTGTGTGACCGAGCTCCTCACCCTATCTCTAAGGGAGCGCCCGGCCACTCTGCAGAGGAAACTCATTTCGGCCGCTTGTATCCGTGATCTCGTTCTTTCAGTCATTACCCAGAGCTCATCACCATAGGTGAGGGGAGGAACGTAGATTGACCAGTAAATCGAGAGCTTCGTCTTTCGGCTCACCTCCCTCTTCACCACAACGGTCCAATACAGCGACCGTATCACTGCCGACGCTGCACCCATTCGCCTGTGTCAATCTCAAGCTCCATCCTCCCTTCACTCGTGAACAAGACCCCGAGATACTTGAACTCCACTTGAGGCAGAGACTCCCCACCCACCCGGAGAGGGCAAACCACCTTTTTCCGGTCGAGAACCATGGCCTCGGATTTGGAACAGCTGATTCTCATCCCGGCCGCTTCACACTCGGCTGCAAACTGCCCCAGTGCTGCAGGTCCTGGTTCGATGAAGCCAACAGGACAACAACAAGCAGCGATGAGATCCTGTGGTCCCCGAATTGGACCCCCTCCGGCCCCTGACTGCGCCTAGAAATTCTGTCCATAAATACAGTGAACAGAACCGGTGACAAAGGGCAGCCCTGACGGAGTCCAACACCGTCCTTTCCAGCCTGCTCCTCCGCCAGCGGACCCAACTCACCACCAGGTGGTGATCAGTTGACAGCTCTGCCCCTCTCTTCACCCGAGTGTCCAAAACACATGGCCGAAGGTCAGATGACACGACAACAAGTCGATCATCGACCTCCGGCCTAGGGAGTCCTGGTGCCACGTGCACCGATGGACCCCCTTGTGCTGAAACATGGTGTTCATTATGGACAAACTGTGACTAGCACAGAAGTCCAATAACAGAACACCGCTTGGGTTCAGATCAGGGAGGCCGTTCCTCCCAATCACCCCTCTCCAAGTGTCACTGTCATTGCCCACGTGGGCGTTGAAGTCCCCAGTAGAACAGCCGGGCCCCGTGGGGAAACGCCCGGCCACCAGGCGCTTGCCGACATGCACCCAGCTCAGGCCTGGCTCCAGGGTGGGGCCCCGGTAACGCCATTCTGGGTGACGTATCTGGCCTCCGAATATTTATCATCATAGGGGTCTTCTGAACCACTCTTCGTCTGACCCGTCCCCCCGGACCTGTTTGCCTTGAGTGACCCTACCAGGGGCATAAATCCCCCGACAACATAGCTCCTGGGATCATTCGGGTTTTGTATGTCTTTGTTAAACCTTGTTTAAGCCTTTGACATGACTGCATGGTGCTGCGTGGACCGTCCCCCTCCCTCTGTCCCATGTGTCTCGGTCAGACCCTCTGGTTATGAGCTCATGTGTAGAGAAATCTCATTCACAAGTCACTTTGCTCCTTTTATGGTGAATTGGAGGTGTGGAGAGGGCGTGACGTGACATGGGTTTACGTGTGCAGATTCTAGCAGCAGGTGGCATCTATAAAGCACAGATTGCGCGGTTGTGTGCGCATGAAGGATTTTATAAATTTGGAGTACACCTCTAGTGGCCTCGAGGAGTATGCATTGAATTTGGACAACTCCTACGCAGTTTTTTTTATAAATGAGGCTCCACACCCAGAAAACTACAAACCAATCATTGCTTATTTATACTTTATTTTACCGTTCTTTTACTTAACCATCCCAACACTGCACTTTTCTTATTGTCACAAATAAAGTCCATCCATCTTCTCCCGCTTAATCCGGCTGGGTCGTGGGGGCAGTTTGCTGCCCAATCCTCATAGCACCTGACCCCCCCTATGAACCCCTCTGCAGGTGGTGAGCCCACAGGAGACAAATAAAGTCTTACCTGACATATAGCTCTATATAGCCGCTATTAGTGTTCATATTTGATGACTGTTCTTTTTGCTCTGCATTATAACAGTAAGTTATAAACTGCATTTCAGCTTTTGTGACAAAGTAACTTTAGTAAATTTGTTAAGTAAAACTCTAAACTGTTTAAGTAAAACTTTAAACTGTTGCATGGTGACATAATCAGATTAGTTACATATCTATATGATTTAGGTAAATATAACCATGATTTATGACTTACATCATTTATTATAATAAATTGCAAAAAATGTAAATAATTCTATTCTATATCTATTTACAAAATCACACATCTACATATAAACTATTGTTAAGGAGTGTGACAACTGCCAGGTAAATAGCCATTGAGTGTAATTATACATTTTCATTTTCATTATACAATATATAATGGCATAGCATGTATTTATTTGGTTTATTCAACAGGGACACTGTACATTAATCAGCATTTCTGTAAATGTACCAGAATTAGCCTGAGAGGCTCTTTTCCATCTGTAGTCCCTGGCAGATGGTAAACATGGTCACCCTAAAAACACAATAATAAGAATTATACAAAAAAGTGCAATTGTACACAACATTTCAATAATAGTTAATGAACAGTTGGATATAATAATAATTATTATTATGAATTAATTCCTCCTGTGGGCTCACCACCTGCAGAGGGGTTCATAGGGGGGGTCAGGTGCTATGAGGATTGGGCAGTAAACTGCCCCCGCGACCCAGCTGGATTAAGCGGGAGAAGATAGATGGATGAATTAATTATAATATATATTTAATTATTATAATTAATAAGCTGACGTGTATTATAATTATTATGATTTGATATAATTATTAGATTATTAATTATTATTATAATTACTTGACATTTTCTCACGTTTTATTGTTCATTCATTCGTATAGCTACATATTTATATCAACTACGTGAAAGTATTTTCTGTCTGAGCTCACTTAAGGACACAGATCTAAACTAGTCCATTCACACGTGATCCGTCTGCGTTTCACGACCAGGACACAAATGAACAATAAAATACTCAAATCAGAGGTTGAGAAGTGTCTGTATAGCCACATATCTCCTCTCATCCTAATGGAGCAAAGTTAGCGCGCACACCGGGCACATACATAACCGCACATTCAGTCGGTCTCAATTTGCTCCGCAACATGAATGGGGTCTGCTTCAAAGTCATCCGTCCGCTCAGGGTTCGCTCTGCACCCGTCTGCGCAGTGATGTCGAGCCGTGGGCGGGCACTCGGACTGCTGACTGACGGTTCTCACCCCCCTCTCCGTCTGCCTCTCATTATCCGTACCGTAGCTATTTTTTTCCCTTAGCTTTCTGTATGCAATCTGCATCTCTCCCCTCCTTCGCTAACGGAGGTGGGCAGAGTTCCCAGCGCTGGTGCATCCAGCAGGTGCAGCCTCTCCCTCTCTCTCTCTCCTCCCTCGCTTGTTCATCGCGCTCTGTCTGTGCACGCGTTTTTTTTTTTTCCACCATCCATTCGTCTCTCGGTAGCAGCGGCTTGAAGGAGGCAGCTGGATGGTGATGGTGCGCGCGGTGCCATCGGAAAGGAAAGCCGCATCACGGGACGTAGCTCACCCGATGCACGCACGCACGCCCGGGACTAGGGGCTCGTGCCACTGCCGCTGCAAGTTTTTGTTCCGACGCGGGTCGCTAATTCATCTCCAAGAAGGGCATCCGTGAATAAAAAGGACGTACAGAGAGCTCCAGCAATCAGAGCAGCAAAGCAAGTGGCTGGAGAATTGGGTAAGCGGCGTCTGGAAACATCTAAAACTACTGGGTATCTTACAAACTGACCTCTGTATGTTTGCGCTTTGTATCATTGGGTCCTCGAAAGGCAAATGAATAAGGGGATGTTTGCAGCCGACGCAAGCTGGAAGTGCTTGATGCGGTATTAGCGGGCGGTAAGACAGCAGGGCGCTGAGCGGACAGCTCGGGAAAATCTGATCCAGGAGCAGCCGTCGCAGTCGCAGTAGATTTTTCCCCTCCACTGCGTGACAACACCCTTCAGGCTCTTGTTTCTGCCTGTCTACCTTTGTACTTGGACTTTTCACTCGACTCTGTGGAGGACGCGTAAAGTGCTTTTAAATGGGCTGTTGGAAGGCAATGACTATAGTGGATAATCCTCCCAGAGTGTTCGACAGACGCTGACAACACTCCCTCTGACACGAGCAGGTTTTGGAGAGCAAGAAGACACCGACTCCACTCTGAAAAAATACAAATAAATAAATAAAAACTGTCTGCATTAGGTGTGGAACCAGGACCTAGGCTACAACTAGAACTTTACAAAAACACTAAGAAGCTCTGTACCAGTGAAGCTGTAAATGAAAAGAATATATATTGAGTAAAAAGAGATTTATTTTGTGCATCTGTCCATGCACAAATGGCTTTCTCCCAGTGCCTCTCCTCTCTCTCTCCTGGCCCTTCTCACCGATAGAGGTACTATTGCTCTTCTCCTTCCATTTCCCTGCTCCTGAACTCTACCGTTTGGATTCTTGTGTAACCCTCCACACCCACTACTAATTTATATATTCTACAATATCTGTGTGCTTTGGTATAGCTGTGTTTTGATCGTCCTGTACCTGGTTCGTCAGTGTTTGCATGCTTCTCTTGGACTACTCCTGTCTTTGGATTTAATATGTATATTCAAGGATTATAACCACACAAAGCTATTTATTGCTGTGTTTTGCTACTACTACTACTACTACTGATGCCAATCTCTGGATTAACCTACAATGAGCCATAGCGGACGACAGGGCAGGATGAGTGAGGCGGCAAGCTCGGGTGCAGTGATCCTGGAGGAGCCGGAGAGTACTGGAGCCACTTCTGGGCTGAGGAGTGAGAGCCAGAACCAGGCCCGGGCGCCACTGCGATGCCCCTTCTGGCCGCGGCAACAGACGTGGCTCTGTGTAGTCCCTCTGCTCATTGGCTTCGTGGGCCTGGGGCTCAGTCTGATGCTGCTTAAGTGGATTGTTGTGGGAACTGTGCGGGATTATGTGCCAACAGACCTGGTGGATGCTAACCGGATAGGTCAGGATCCAATCTTTCTCTCTAAGCCCAGTGGAATTCCCAAAAGCGCTGATACTTCCACTACTACCACTACCATTACTATTACCACTGCAGAGGGAGGCAACCCCACTGCCAAAACAGTGGGGAAAGGCAGGACACGCTTTACTGCAACCACCACTGCCATCAACCACAGAGGGGGTGGAGCGTATGGGAGCCAAGTTACCCCAAGGAATCCTGGGAACCGTAATGGACGCCATGGTTTTACTACGACCACCGCAGCACCCAGAAGCACCTACACGATTGGAGCAGGTACGGCCAGCCCATCTCCACACAACCCCACAGTGCTCCATGACCAAACGGCCATGTGGACCCCAGAACACACTACCACAGAGGTGGCTGCTACCACGACAACCACACGCAGCCATGGACATCATAAGACACGTAAGTCCACCATTTATAAGTAATGCTGGGCTTTGATTTCTGTGCAGTATTTTATTTGGCTTACGAGTCTTCCAAGCATAAAAATGTTGACAAGTTTTGTTTTCTATTTCGTCTTATTTTGTACATTTGACAGCATGTAGGCCAAGAATTGCAGTGCACTAATCAATAGCATCGACTGCTACAGTAAGACCATCCGGACTGTTGTGATGTCAATAATGAATTATTCAGTGCTTTGATGGATTCACACGGCTTTCTTGCTGCATCGCAAGTTAAGTTTGATTCTTGGTGACTTTCAGCTGAGTAGAAAATGGCTGCCTGAAGTGTTCTGAATTAGTTTTTGAATGGATAAATGTAGTAAGTATAGATTGTGAATTAAAAAGAAACACACTGGGATAGGGCACTGTTAAATAAGGTTTTGGGCCTTTTTAGTGGGCTCACAACAAGGTAGAGGTACAAACAGGAGCTGCATAATTTATTGCAAAATTATTCATTGCTATATTGCTTCTTGTTTTGGTCCTATGTTATTTTCTGGTTGGATCTCACCTGCTCTTCTTCTGGAAGATGTGTTCTTTCTTGGCTATATATATATATATATATATATATATACATATATATATATACATATACATACATATATATATACACACATATATATATACATATATATATATGTATATATATATATATATATATATATATATATATATATATATATATATATATATTCTTAAATTACGGCTGACCTGAGACCTTTCGGTTTGGTCCCACTTGTTTGTCTTTGTTGAAATAGATATTGTGGAACGTTCCAGGCCAAATAATAACATCTTCATTGAGAAAAAGGGGGTGGAACCTTTACCAGAAAGGTTACATAGTGCACTTTTAACTTTTTATGATAAATTTGACTAGTGGCTATTTCAGGAGAGATAAACCGTAGACTTCTACATATAGCTATATAGCTCTCCTATAGTACTGTAGTACAGAACTTGGGGGAGTTTGTAGAAAATATAATTAGAGAATTTGGGGAAAATAATCAAAATCAGCCCTATATCTCAGCCCAAAAATATTGTTTTCTCTGTTTCGATTTCTCTGCATTGTAAACAATTACCAGTGGCCAGGAAACAACATGTATCAATTTCTTTAATATTTACATCTTGAATGGTACCGTGGTTTACATCAACAGTGGTTTACATCATAATTAAAAACAATATAAATGTAAGCCTTGCACAGTGATCAAACAGGTACAGACCGAGGCTTAATGACTGCATCCTGATAATGTTCATAGAATGCTGGTAGAACAGTTGTATTGATTTCCTTGTGAGTGAGGACACACAGTGCAGTTCTAATGACACGTGTTTGTGTTGATGCTGTGTTTTTGGTGTTGACATTCTCTCATGTCTAATGTCATTCCAGCCGTCCCCCGTGCAGACTGTGCGTGTCACACCCACACATAATAACATGTGGCTTTACTGGATGACTAATGCAAATGGCCATGCTGCTTTTGGGATTAGATATGTCATAAAAAAGTCTCAGATAAAAGGACTCAGTTAAAATGATGATGGAGGAACAGTTGGCATACAAGCTGAGTACTAAGATTATAAATGTACAATAAACAGACTTGACAAAATTGAAAAGCTTTTTGCCAACAGTTGGAATTATGCAACACAGTCTTAAGAGCTTGGCCTTGGATGATTTGAGATGGAGCTGCTACATTTGTGTTTTTTGTCTTTTATCTGACACGCTCAGTGGTTTACTGCTCAACAAATCACTACATTGGGAAGTGACGTCTGCTAACTGCACCCAAATGCTAAGTTGTTACTGTGGTGATAGTTAGTGGCAAATGTAAATCCAAAAATAGAGCTACATCTACAAAGCATTGTTGTTACTGGCAATTTACTACTACTTTCCCTAGTCATTTTGGTAATTTTATTGCATATAAGGTAAATTTGCTGCCTTCTGGTCAAAAACTGGGAAATTTTAAATTATGCATAACATCACAGACAACTTCCCTGATTACAGCCAGCCATGTGTTTATGATTATAAACAGAAGTGTGTGTGTGTGTTAGCTGAAGTTTTGATATTTTTTTGTATTTATATATAAAAAAGGCAGATTGATTCTCATGATTGATAAAAATAGTGTTTAATCTGTCTTTATATAAATACATAGTACTTTTTTCGGCATAAATAGTCATTTTTGTATGAACTCCTGTGCAGGTGAAGTCTTATGAGTGCAGTGGGGGTCAGATAATAATAGTTTTGAGAGCTTTTGTCACAACCCCTTTTTAGTCGACCAAACGATCGGCAGCACATGTCTTAAGTCGTCCAAGGATTTTTTTAGTGGCCTATAATCACATAGATCACATAGATTACCTACCTGGATGACTGAAGGATTACACAAATATAAGGCCACATGATAAAATAAAATAAAGTAGTACAATTTAATGTTGAAAATCACATTTTGTTGTCTAAAGAAAATTTGTATCATCATTCTGGTGTTGAAATCACCATCAAATTTGAAATAATAGTGTTATGACAAAACTTGTAAGGTGTTACATAAATCCAGGACATATGATTGCTTAGTCCAATCTAATGGTTCATAGACTAGGCTCTTGTAGCTCACTGGCTCTGTGGCTGTGTCCTTGAGAGGTGCTATGCTATGCTCACATGTATTGATTTGTGTAAGCGTCTCTCTGAAGCCCTTTGTCTCTGGCTGTCCTGCCGCCTCCGCTGCTTCCTTCATGTTAAAGCGTGTGATGTGAAAATGGTGTCTGCTTTCAGCACACTTCCCCTGTGCTCTGATCATTTGCGCTGGGTTGGAGTGGGCTAGAGTGAGCCTCATCAGTGAGGCTGAGTTGTGAGCCTGATCACCCTGGCCTCAGGCTCTGCTCCTGTCAGTCCCTGTCAGAATCTTGGATGAGAGACAGCCTGCACAGGTGAGGTGGAACACAGCTGGCAGGGCGCAGCTCATCTCCAAGTGTGGAATAATCTAGTGTCACATTTACGCTCCTAATCGCACGATATCTGTATGCATAATTGCATGATTAAATGCTGTAATGAACTGTATGCATATTGTTTTCACTGATATGGCCCTAGAGTACATGGCATACTTTCTTTAGTCATGTAGCATCAAAGTATTTCGGTTACTCCCTTATTTATGTTTTATTAAATTAAAGTTAATTAAGTGTCAGATACAAATTGATACAAAGACAAATATTGAAATAGATAGTAATTTGAATAAGTATCGATACTAATAAATGTCAAATTGACAGGACAGAAATGAAGAGCACATAGACTATTGTACGCACATGGGCCATTATGAAACCTGCCCTGGACCACTGAGGGATTTTTATTATTGTTTTATCATCATGGTATTTGTTACTGTCGATGTTGAAATGTTAGTATTGTGACAACACTAAAATATTAAATATATATATATATATATATATATATATATATATATATATATATATATATATATATATATATATATATATATATAAATCTATATATATAAATCTGTGAAAAACTAAAACAGATCAGAACACAAATCTGAAAACCATTTGGGTGGAACAAAGGGTCACCAAAATGACATCTGCAATGACTCAATGTATGATTTCATCTACAAAGGTTTACTACTATGCTAAATGGCTAAATGGACTTTTCGAGCTTGAATTTAGTCAAATCTCCATCAAAAACATACTTTAAACTGTGATTTGTTTCCTTCTCACATTAAATATGAAGAACTACCTAAGAAAGTGCTTGGCCTTCTGTACCAGCAAATCTACAGAAGGTCTGTAAAAGCACTAAATACTATAGGCCTCAACACTTGAAGGAGTAAAAAATAAGCAAAACATTGGGTTCCACTTTGTGGCATCATTGCCTGGTAATCCAGGATGTGTTTCTCTGTCTTTCAGAACCCTTCCATCAGACCGATTTTGATCAGCATATGCCATAAAAATAAGATAAAATAAACTACTAGCTAGCTAAAGAATTCAAAATTAGCTTTACTAATTTTTCATTAGCGTTGTTATGATATTCAAATTTCAATTTCAGTTCTATGGAGCAAACCTGAAAACTAATTCTGGTTCTGCAATGAATTGAAAACATTCTTTCTTTAGGCAGTGAAATGTGATATTTCAGCATTAAATCATAGCTTTCTCTTATATTCCCCTGTGGCCTTATATCTGTGTCATCCCTCTATGCGTGTACACTAGTCTCTTATACGTGTTCTACAAGTATAAGAGCACAGGTTCAGCTCAGGATCATTCTGAAGCGATTCAGGAAAGGTTCATGTCTGTCTTGTGAACATGCCTTTAGTATTGATCATACTCACATGAGTCCAGTTTGTATCATATCTGTTTTTTGATACTTTGGACAACCACATTTTTCATATACATTATTTCACTAGTAAGGACCACGCCAAAAACAAATGTGCGAAGCGAAAAGTTTTTATTATATTGAGACGAGGCAGGTTGGCTGGGTTGAGACTCAGGGTGGGGGTACAGTCTCAATCTTCACATGGCCCAGCAGGACGGGACCCCCCTCGTAGGCGTCTTATGTCTGGAAGTGAACAGATATGGGTCGGCAGGGTGGGCTCGAGTTATTCGTGACAAACTAGGTTGCCGGGTTAGGCTGCTACATATAGGCTTCTGGGAAATTGAGGCGTGGCAGAAGTGAGCTGTGATTTGCTGTAGAGGAGGCGAGGGTGTTTGAGGCGTGGTCCCGCTCCTGAACCTAAGTTAATCATATTAACTACATTTAATCATATTTACATTTTAGGTGTTCCAAAATGGTGAAAAAGAGTGAATAATGCATATAAGACAAGAATTAGATTTAAACATTAACATCTCTAACTGTGCAAAGGCTTCTTCTTTCTTGGACCATGATGCATCGTATTTGTTTCTTAAGATGTCTTCCCAACGGCTACACATTCATCATACCCAACCATTCAATTCTACCTGGCCGCATTAGCATATGTTTGCTAATCTCCCCACATCCCCAGCAGATGCAGAATGCCCCTCTGATAATTGGAAACATAGAGTGAATTTGTAGCTTTTCTATCTGCCCCAAAAATATGTCCACGATTTGTCATTGTCCGTCCATTTATTAATTAGTCTTTGGGAAGAGGAGAATGCCGTTTCTCTGCTGTGAGTGCTTGTGAAAACTCTTCGTCCAGGTGATAGATACCCCGTGGAAAATGTCAGTTGTATGTCAGTTGGAGTCATGGTGGCTGCCCCCCCTCCCTGTTCTCTTGTTGACGCCCACCCACTCACTGCTTTGATTTGAAAAGGCCATCATTTCCGGATTACCATCCATTATGCATAGACGCGTTATGTGGTATTTCAGAATTGGCTGTGCTGGCTGTGGCTCAAGCTCTAATAGAAGAGCGTTAATTGGAGTTGAGCAGGGCATCTGTGGTGCTTTTATGATACTGGATGTATCTTTGCGGGTCACCAAATGAAGATGGACATTGATTATAGCTTGTGCACGGAGCATGGCTGTACTCCAGTGCAAAATGGCGTGTTGTATTAGCTTGTTAGGTTTGCTGTAACAAGAGAACAGATGACAGATTTAAAGGTCATATATTACACAAAATGAACTCTGCCGAGTTTTGGATCCTGTTAGAATGTTGTTACCTCATCAATAACAGAGCTGAAGTTGTGTTTTGCTTCATTAAGACATGTTTGAGTATTCTTCGATTATTAGTCTGTCTACACTTCCAAAGCGCAAAATGCTGTGTTCAGTAAAGATCGGCAGTTACATAGCTGAAATTATCAAAATGATTCTAGTGAAGGTGTATGGAGTTTAAAAACACAGTGGAACTCTGTGTTTTTTTTCTTTATAACATCGATTAGCCCATTCTCTCCTCCTATGGCTCTCACGCCCTGAGTGAGTGAGCAAATTTAGCCAATCACAGTGACGTGTGAACTCTCAGAAATAAAATTTCTGGCATCCATCTTCTCCCGCTTAATCCGGCTGGGTCGCGGGGGCAGTTTGCTGCCTCATAGCACCTGACCCCCTATGAACCCCTCTGCAGGTGGTGAACCCACAGGAGGGTGGATGTCATGGTCCTTGATGTTAGTTCATAGGGGTGCTGCATGTTTTGAGTTAAAACCGGAGCACCCAGAGGAAACCCATCCAGACACAGGGAGAACATGTAAACGCCACACAGAAAGGCCCAGGGAACCTGGGGATCGAACCCACAACCTTCTTGCTGGGAGGCCTGAGTGTTGCCACTCAGCCACTGTGCCGCTAAATTAAAATAAAACAATATAAATAATAAAATAGTTATTTGTGCATGTTTGAGTAATATTTATTCTCCTGTATTCAAGACATTGCTCTGATTGCTCAATGCTCATTTTCACCGTCTGGCCGTGATCCGCTACCAGTACATGGCCACTGTGACGTCCACACTGAACTCTCCATTTTTTTTTTTTTTTTAATTGATGATACATGTAGGATGCAGCTTTGCTTATAGTCATTTTGGCATGTATGAATAAAATAAAATCAAATCAAATCATCTGCCTGCTAGTGTGATCTGCAGCCACCCACAGAGGGGGTCAACAGCGTGTGATATTTGTGATGATGTGTGAGGCCACGGGCAGGAATCACCTCCCATTTGGCTCCACAATTTTCCAACCTCAAAATCTATGAACCCCCTCTTCAAATTGTTTCAGATCAGTACTGAGATTTAAAATGTCCAAAGTAGAACATAATGATCCATGATCATACATAAAAGCACAATGTCTCTTAAAAGACGATTAATTTGATGAATGTTACTGTAATGTGGAGCAACATGTCATTTCCCTGGTACTTATTTTGAATATATTATTATCACTTATATTTGTTTACTCTTTGTTATTATATTATATTGTGTTGTGTGAGCTACTGTGTCCAAATAATTTCCCTTGTAGATCAATAAAGTTTGTCTTCATCTAAGACGAAGTAGCCTTCCATTTAAAACAGTAAAAGCACAGTTTGAGCACTTGCCACAGTTCTCTTCCCTGTGAGCACAGCCCAGTGTCTCCAGTGACTGCATAAGAGGCCAATGTGTGGGCAAGGATTCATTACATTGTGGGAGACTGAAACCTGGTCTTTATGAGCTAAATCTTTAATATCAATTGGTTAATTTAGGTTACGGTTATGGTAAAAGGCCAGTAGTAATTATGGTTAAGTTTAGGGTCAGCCTGCAGGAAATAAATCTAAGTCAATATAATGTCACCTCAATGCTTAGTAATCCTATATATGTGTTTTTGATGTGAAGTGATTCGAGTGAGGTGGAAATATATGCTGTATACATTTATACAATTGACAGCTTTTTTAAATTTATTTATTTATTTTTACAATTTTAGTGTTTTATTGCTTACCTACTACTGAACGATTTGGTAACATATATCAAATTGAAATGTTTCTGACAAGCATTCTGACTGTGGTTTATGTTTCAGTAATAGGATTTTTTCAGTAATAGGATCTCACAAACTAATTCAAGAATCACATTTCAGAACATGTTTGTACAGATGTAACCTACAGGTTTAGCAGGTTTGATCCAGAATAAGACATGGGATTGGGTTGTTTGTGGAGGAAATTATGGTACTGTAAAATTGCAGGCTTTGTGTGATTTACGTCCATTCAACTTGTGATTTGGCTTCCTGTGATTAATATTGCAGCCTTAGGAGCTCCCTCAGTAACAGTAATGTGTCATGAATGGACAATCTAAAATACACAGAATGAGGTTATTGAATTGCAACCGTATGGATGCATTTACATTCTTTATAAGTACTCAGTTACATTACATTTACAGCTACTTAAGAAATTGTCCTTTTCAAGTTTATGTTAACAATATGCATCAATTTGAACATTTCTGTTTCTTGCACCACTGCTTCAGATCTGATTTAGTTTATTTTTCATATTTTTGTGTCTATCCTTTGAAAATATCTGATTCTGTGCATTATATCCTTTCAGTTACATTAACTTTAAATTATAAATCAGATGTTTTTTATACTAATGTTACTCTTACTTGAGTACATTTTCTGGCTCCTCTACTACCTCTGACAGTATTCCCATGGTTTTAATCTATTGCTCCTCTTCACTGTCTCGTTCATGACATGGCACATCTTGTAACTGTTTAATTAGCCTTACATAAAGACACGTAAATTACAAATCTCACACCCCTCATTTTAATAGGATTCTCTCCCTGTCTTTGCCCCATTGAATTACGAGCTGAAGTGCAGACCCAGTTGGCTGATTTCTGATAGCCATTGACCTAGTTTCATGTCAGCCCACCCTTGCAATCCTTCTGAAAAAGAAAAATTGTCACCTCATAATTCATTCCGTTGAAAGCAATATGAATTTAATAACGTTTACCAGCATTTGTTTTTAATTTGTAATCCTTGGATGAATATTAGTCAGTTTGAAAGGAGTGTAAAATCAAACAATTATTATTGGATGTGAATGCGCCAGGCAAAAATAAGTGAGTGAATTATCAATGCAGTTAAAACAGGCTTCATGACTCAATAGAGAAATGAGTAATGGCAGCAATGCTTTATCGCATCCGGAGCCAGGTTTTCAGGAATAACACTTTCCACAGCCAGAATTCCACAGACAACAGACGGAAGCAGACATTAAAGGGCCTATATCACACTGTTTTCTGATCTATGTTACAAGGGTATTTCCTCATCACAAACATACCAGTTGTGTTTTTGTTTTTTTTAACACATGCTTAACACACAAATCCTGCACATTTAGGCTGAGTTCTTCACTCAAACTGAAAACACTCTGCTTGATCTTGTGATGTCATGTGGTAATACAGGAAGTGCTTCAATGTGCTTTTAAACTCTATACACCTTCACCAGAATTATTGGATGCCTTCAACCCTGAGATTGCCAGTTTCCTCTGAACCAAATGTAAAAGGGGCTGCTTTACATGACATCACAAGGTCGGACAAAACAACAGAACATTTTGAGCTTTGGAGTTGTAGACAACCTACCAGGACTAAAGCAGGATTACTTGTGGCCATACCGGCTCAAAGCCTGATCTCGTCAGATCTCAGAAGCTAAGCAAGGCCAGGCCTGGTTAGTACTTGGATGGAAGGATGCTAGGAATTCCACTGGCAAGTCATAGTGTCCGTAGGCAAGACACATCGCCCACATTGCCTAGTATGAAAGCGGTGTGTGCATGAGTGACGGTGGTGGTTGGAGGGACTGATGGTCCAGATTGGCAGCCTGGGTGTCCTGAAAGACGCTAAATAAAAGCAATGATTAAGCAACTCAAATGTGTGATTGAAAAAACAACACAACTGTGAGCATGTCTTTGATGAGGTAACAACATAAGATGACTATAACACGTCTTAAAGCTCACAAGACTCCATTTTGTGTAGCCTGTAGGTGGGAGGAGTGATTCCTGATGGGTCCATGTCGTGTCCTTAGGCAAGACATTGTGAGTGTGTGAGCAGGCCTGTTAAGATAATGAATATATCAACTTATCATTAAATATATGAAAGATAGAATAATGCATTTTGGTGCTCAATATTTATGCAATTTATTTGCAATAATGGGGAAATTTGTATTGTTTTTGTGGTAATGCAAAAAAGTAGAGGATTGTGTCTGATCACTGTTGTCTGTGTTTTGTGTAAAAGCCTTGAAAATTAGCCTTGGCTAAAATGTTATAGTGTGTGACATGATTCATGAAACATACTTGTCCCTATCAAATAAATAAATAAATAAATACATAAATTAATTAATTAATTAATTAAAAGTACACTACTTTAATTATTGGTTCATCTGTTGCATCTCAGGCCTTTTAATGATACTGCATTTAAAACGGTTTTACTAGGATTATATTTCAGTACTGCCAATGTGTCAGTAGCAGTAAATGGTTTCAATATTATGGTTTATTACAGTATATCTAGATACTAATATAGCATGGTTCAAAATGCATTATCATGAGCTAGGGGTACAACAGTAGCTCAACACCACCCAGTATGTAGTGAATGAATAATGACTACAGTGGAGCGCTTTGAGCGGCTTTGACAGGCCTCTATAGTGCAGTACAAGTGGAAGGCACTATTATTATTAATATAGTATCATTATCAGTATAATTAATAGCCAGGTAGTAATTGATACTGATACCAGTAACTCATTTGTATAAGTATGGATGGATTAAAAAATGCAGGCTATTTCCTGTATGGTGTTTACACTGGTCTTGGTCTTTATCAAAACTAGTAGTGTGTCAAATGTTACTGTTAAATAAATTCCTCTTACACTTTATGTGTAAAATTACACAATTAGTCTAATCAAAGACTCAGAGGTTTACCTCTGCTTGATCTGTACCACAGCAGAACAGAAACACTCCATAGGACTAAACCGGGACTAACCCACAACTAAGCAGGATCAAACTAAGATCAAACCAGGACTACACCAGTTCTATTTCTGAACCATTTGTGTACTGTTCCATGGTTGCTGTAAACATTTAAAAGCAGAATGTTTGCTTGTATGAGCATAAGGCACTCTAGTTGTAAATATAGAATAACTCCATTTCTTATTGTGCTCAGCGTTGCCTGACAGTTACAAAAATAATTTCACCCTGGGGACAAAGAAAGTACACGATTCAGGGCTGTTGGCTCTACTTTATCATTATTATGAGCAGACTCCCACTCAGCCAAGGTCCTGGGCAAGACATGGGATCCTACATTACTAAGATAGAGGGGTCCATAGGGCAGACTGGCAGCAACAATCATGACCACCAGGTTTGCCAGGTTACTGTGTACATAGGCATAGGCTGACATAGGCTTGTGGGCGGAGCATTGCACAGAATCTTATGGTTATCTGTAAGACTACAAAGCACTCACTACAAACAGATTCAATACATTTTGAAAAGAAGCAGGGGCTCCATCTAGAGCGGCGCTCACTTTATTCACCAGAAGAGCTGGAACACCCATACACTGTCCAAAAAAGTGGCCTGAAGGAGAATGATGTCACGCATAGCGTTTGGCTCCAACAAAATGAAGGTCATCGAGGCTGGAAGTTATGGGGGCCAATTTAGAGTCAAGTAACATATTTGGAATTCCGACCATGAGTATCATAGCAACCAAAGAGCCAATCCGGAGTGACAGTGTTGAAATTAACACCCCTTCCCACCCAAACCGCTGGTTTAGCAGGGAGCAGGCGCTTGGCAACACTGTCAATCAAGCCTGTTGCTAATGCTAGCAAGAGTGACCTCGAGGAAATAAGGCACCTGATTTGTCTGTTGTAGATGTTCATATCTCAAATTTACTTCGATCGACCAAATAGTAAAATAAAAAAACAAGGTCAGAATGACGAGCCTGATTGCAGAAGTTCCCGAAAGCGGGGCAGTGGGTTTTCAATTGAAAATGAATTGGGGCCAAAGTCAGTGGAGTCATAATCGCGCCCTTGCTCACTTGCTGCTTGGATCGCACCAGCTAGCACTTTAGTTATGTCAATTTATACAGTCCATGGCTAACCCACAAATGAGTTGAGTATGAACGTTACGCGCTCTATTCACAATTTGATTTATACCAACCATACAACTCTCTTGTGTTCCAGTTTTAATTTGGAAATTCCTGTGACCCTATGAGTGCGATCCGCTGGCTCTCCCTGTGTGAGCTCAGTGCCGAAGCCGCTGCAGTGACCTGGGCCTCTCCCTGTGATGTGAGATCCATACCAGATAGTCTGCCTCAATCCCAGCGCTCTGCCTCTGTCCTGCCTTTGTGTGCAGCTCCTCAGTGTTATTACGGCCCTATCAGACACTGGCCCAGCAGCCCAAATCCAGATTAACGGGTGCATCTCTCACTGACTGAGGAGCAGCTCCATATTAGCCCCCCTATCAGTCACTCGCAGAGGGCTTACAGTGACTGGACTCTGGCTGAGGGGTCGGGGTTTTCTATTTTTGGACAATAACATGTTTTATAATTAGATGCAGACAGCGCACAGCTCATTTATTTTGACCTCAGGAGCTCCTTATACAACATATCTGTTCTTGGGCAAGGCACATTTTGCTAGAATTCATGTAAAAACACACTCATATCTTCTTTGCCATAAACCAGTAAAAATATATTATTAACAAGTCAATTAAACACCTCACCTTCATCCCAGTTCAACTTTACATTACAGCAGCATAATTTTACAAATTCTAACATAATGTTCCATGGGTGTCATAGACAAAATGCACAAAATGTTTGCTTTAAAATGCATATCAGAAGTAATACTGCACATTTCAGTATAACATAGGCAACATCTAACATTTTACTAAAGATTGGGCCATGGTTTTCATAGATTTTTTTTGTTTTGTTGAAGTTTAGATTTTGACTTCCTGGTTCCATAGGCAGCAGGTGTGACATACATAGAGGTAATGCTGCATTCGATTATCTGTGCCACTTGGAGGTTTAAGTATGTTGCCTAGTGGCACGCACTAACATTCCCCTTTTCCTCAGATGGCACAACTCAGAACATGGAAGAGCTTATTCTGGAGTGCATGGTTCTTGGCCAGTGCTAAAGCAACAACAGCTTTCTGGTTAGCACATCCACGTTTTTCTCCGAGTTGGACACACAAAACAAAATAAAACACTTGAAGCTCAGATGTGACGTCATATCCGAGTCGGATAGATAAACAAACACAGCATAATTACATATACCTAGAAACCGTAATGTAAACAAGGAACAAAACTTATTGGACTAATACAAATACATTACTTTGTTAATTGAATCTTTAAACTGCCAGCGTGTATATTGTCTCTGTATTTTGGATGAAATTTTTCGTTTAGACAACATATGTAAGAGCCATTCTGTTTCAGAACTTCACACTTTTCCCTGTATTTTTGTACTTTTCTTTTCAACTTTTTTTTTTCTACAAACTGCAAGTTAACTGATGTAAAGCTATGATAAAGATTTAGCACAGGTACTATCCCAGTAGATACAGTTATAGTTAGAAAAACATGTCCTAGACACTTTAAATCAACCATCAGTGACACCTTAAAGAGCCAGTTTACTCGTCCGTGTGATTCATGAGGCCCTGAAGGCAGCACTGGGAACACTGGTTTTAATGTCAGCATCATAAAAGGTCTGTTTTAGTAGTAAGTTATTTACCATGTGGTTTTATCACATGGAAAATTGCACTCAGTATGTGTGCTTTTCATTCACCCATTACACACAGTCCTGTTTATGAGAGTCAGTCAGTGGTGACTTATGGGGTGGCAGCAGCGTTTAATGTCATTATTTTAAAAAAGTACAGGTATTACGATATAGGACTGCAAGAAAACCATTCTTTTAGAAGCCATGTAGTCACAGCATTTCTTTTTGAATAGTTTATGTTTCTATTGTACATTGGATTTTGAAAAAAATAGGCTATAAGGTAGTCCAAAGTATAGAAAATCAAATAGGTATTGATAGTAAAAAAGACACAGTCACAAGACAGAAAAGAACCTCTCCTGAATAACTTTATAATGAACTTGAGCTGTGTCAGAACAAGTATATGTACATAGACTAGTATACGCCCATGGACCACTATGGAACCTCCCTGGACCAATGACGTATTACACAGATTTGCACATGTTAATATACGGAAGTACTATGATATAAGGAAGTACTATGATTTAATGTTGAAAATCATTGTCTACTGTCTAAAGAGTTTTTATCTTGAAATCATAAAAGATGACACTAGAAGACTACTCTATAAATAGAATAAAATAACTAGATATTATTTGTCAACTAGTAACAATTAGTCATTTTATCGCTGCAGCCTTACACAATATAGAATACAAAATAGGAAATAGTACTGACTTCTAAAACATATTAAATAGATTCCATCCACACACAACATACATACAAGTCAGGTGACATTGGTTTGAATAGTGCATCTATTATTGTCTCTCAGAGTGAGACACTTCATCCTGACTCCAGTCACAGTAATATGGTTAGTTGTGACAGGAAGGAAATCCTGCGTAAACATCACTATGCTGGTTTTCTGTGGTAATCTCTGATCACTTCTCAAATCTAACCCTAAGGGAAGATTAATGGGTGAAATATGAAGGTGGATAAAAAATATCCCACACAATTGATTTAGTCTAATGACCACAGTAAAACGCCAAGCTATAACCGAATATTAATTATCAAATTAATTCAGATGGATGGAAGTTGGCTGCTATGCAAATCTGCAGTGTGAAGCAGTAAAATGAGCACTAGATCGCACATTGAAACTGTCCCTCCTCTAGTAATGGTCCAAGGCACCCTCCCCTTTGATTAGGATGCATACAATTTAACCAAACTATTCAGTTCTGTGCCAGTCCGAAACAAAATATTCCTAATCCAAACCAATTACAGATTAAGAATGATGTATTCCCGGTCTGTAATTAATTAATTAGACTCTCAGCTAAAGTTCTTCTCCAAAAAACAAGTACCATATTTTCTGTACTATAAGCCGCTACTTTTTTCCCAGGCTTTGAACCATGCGGCTTTTACAAATGTGCGGCTATGGATTTTTCTTCCACCGCTAGGGGCGCTCTAACCGGAAGATAGACGGAAAATTAGTGCAAAGAAGAATACGCTACTTTTTATTTAGCAAATATAACACGCACGACAAATTACTAACTGGTAATTATTTTCAAAATGCGGCGTGGGACACATTCTGAAAGCTTATTTATAAAGCTTTATAGCGGGCGGGAGGGCGACCGCACGACACGGGAGCAGGCGGGAGCGGTACTGAAGAATGCTGGACCTCTTTCATACTAGGCAATATGGGTGAAGTGCCTTGCCTAAGGACACAACGCAAGTTTTGCATCTAGCACCCCCTGTGGCACCTGGTATTCCTAGTGGTCTCCCATCCAAGTACTGACCAGCCCTGCTGAGGTTCTGAGATCTGACGGATCAGGCTGACGAGCCGGTATGGCCACATACAAAAAGTGAGGAAGTATGATATGAATGAATACAATAAATACAATAAATAGTATAAATAATAAAGTAAAGAACAAAACAATATTTTGAATGACACTGACTTGAATAGTGAGCAGTGACCTTATAGGGGTGGGAGACTGCTGGTAAAATGAGGTGCCACAGTGGGGCGGCAGTCATTAAAACTGTTGTTGTGTCCTTAGGCAAGGCACTTTACCCTCATCGCCTAGTATGAAAGTGGTGTGTGCGTGAGTGATGGTGGTGGTCAGAGGGGCCGATGGTGCAGATTGGCCTCACTTCCATCAGTCTGCCCCACGGCAGCTGTGGCTACAACAGTAGCATTATTTTACAGTATGTGAAGAGGATGGATATGAATATAGACCATTAAAGGGCCCATATTACACTGTTTTCTAGTGTAATATGGGCCCTTTAATGGTAATGTTAATGTTATGTTGTTTCCTCATCAAAAACATACCCAGAGTTGTGTTTTGTTTCATTCACACACATTTAATACATAAACCTGCATATTTATTCTTACTTCTTCTCTCATACAGGAAAGACTCATTCCATCATGTCATGTGGTAATACAGGAAATGTTCCACTGTGTTTTTAAACACCATACACCTTCATTAGAATCATTTGGCCAATTTCAGCCCTGGAATTGCACGTCTCTACTGAACTAAAGGTAAAAAGGTAGCTGTTAACGTGACCATTTTGTGATATCACAAAGTGAAACAGAGCATTTAGAGCTTTGGGGATGCAGACAGACTAATAATCCAATTACTCAAACGTCTGAAAGAATCAAAACACAATTCCAACATTTAACAACATTTTAATATGTCATAAAACTCACAAGAGCCAATTTTACGTGATATAAAATCTTAAACATGCTCTTGAGTACCTTTGCTGTGGCATCTCATGTTTCAGAACTTCAAGTAATGATCATGTATCAAACCGGACATTATTTTCAAGATTGGGCAATCCCCATACTCAAATCTGGTGTAGGGCTCCACCTACTGTTAGCAGATGGAATTACCATAAGTAACAAACTAATCTTAGCTAATATGAAGCATGCCCTGACATGCTAATGTAAGCATGTGGTTGTCATGGGCTCGATTTGATGGTGGAAATAGATTTTAATACTGCAGGGCTTTTAACTCTGACATAACAATACTAGGAAATTTTCATTGAAGTGTTAGACTTACTGCACAAGATTGATCAACCAAGCATGAATGAAGAAATACAAATCCAATTATCCTTATTAACAACAAATAAATTATACTTGTAGTGACATTCCCTCTTTTCTTTGCCTGCCTGCTCCTCTGTGCGCTCCCCCTGCTGGTGAGAGCTGCAGATCACTCATGAGATCCAATATTGACTTATCTCTGGCACACTGGAGCAGTAATGATGCGTAGTCCTGTGTAGTCCTCCATGAAGGATCATAATGAGCAGGCCATAATACAATCAGTAATCATATTAAGGCTAAATTAGCAGTGTCTGGCCTCACCTTTGGCCGCTCGCTCATGTTGCTCTCCTAATCATTGCAGTGAGCCACAACTGAGCTGTAGAAACCAGATTGCTGCGTTTACAATCTTCACACTTGGATTAGTTTGGCTGTGAGCGGCTTAGTCTTCCCAGTTTTCCCTGAATAGTAGTGCGTGCCTGCACTCCTCTCTCCACATATGGACATGTGTCTCAGTGCGCTTGCCCCACACTGACCCTGCATGCACACTGCTCATTGGGTTACCATGTACTGTCATGTTGTCTGATGGGATCCAATTCTCAGAAACACAAGAGGACAGAAATTCATAGCTCTATGTTTATGTTTATGATAACCAGATCAGGAATGTGTCAATATTCAACATTTTATTTGTCCCAAAGGGGCAATTTAAGCACATTAAGCAGTAAAATACAATAATAATAGAAAACAAAAGTCTCAACCAGTCAGGTCATCAGATCTGTGTCAAGGCAGTTTGAGGTAGGTAATAGCTCTCAGGACAAAGGTGTCCCTCCTCTGTGTTCTGCAGGATCACAGCAGCCTCCAGGCATTGCCATGGAAACAGGAAAAACTAACAGCTCAAATCCGTTTATCTAGTAGTCCTTAACTTCTGTCCTCAGCACATGCTGAGTGCTTCTTAGTTGGTCAGAATTCCAAAATATTAAGTAAGAAATGTAAGTATACGGAGAAAAAAAAAAAAATTAAAGCTCAGTGTGTCAGCAAATCACCCGCAGAAGAAGGCAGCTACGGCCATGGCAACCACCGAATCTCTATCTGTAAATTTCCCTGTAAATGTTAAGGTTAGGGCTGGGGGATATGAACACCAAACCACATGATTTTACTGACAGAGGACTGGATTTCTGAAAAATACCCAAGATGATCATTGACCAGTAGAAAAGACTGAATATTGATTAAAGGTCTTGTACCTGATTTGATTTTGTCCATGCAAATTGTGTCTTGCTTCTTTACAGACATTGTATAAGCGGCTCCTGAGGTCAAAATAAGTCTCCTGTGTATTGTCTGCATCTAATAATAAGGAACTGTGCCATTAGCATGCTAGTTGTTGTTAGTATTCTGATGACAGCATCCACTCTGGCCTCTACAAAGTAAGTTAAATGAGGAACCCTTTTAAATAAAATAACATTAAGGACCATGACGTGGTCTCACCAGTCACAGAGGGGTTCATGGGGGGGTCAGGTGCTATGAAGATTGGGCAGCAAGATGCGCCCACAACCCAGCTGGATTAAGCAGGAGAAAATGGATGGTTCTGTTTTTCACTGCAGAGCCCTAGTTCATATCCACACATTCACTAATTCATACTATAATTAGCTATATATTGCCTTTGAGTTCTGATAACTACAAATGACTTGGAAACAGTTGTGTATAAGATGTTTAATGCTGTATGGATAGAAAATAATCCTACTTTTGTACAATTGTGCTGACAAAGGAAATCTTTATCTAGTATTTGTTGCATGGATTGCCCCAGTAATGACAACAATTCAGTTCTTCCATAGAATTAAGTCCTCCTGTGATATGATGTGAAGGCACCTGGTCATCCTTCATGCTGGGGGCAGAGAAAAACTCCCCCCGATGCACTTCTCTGAGGGGGAAATGATTGCAGGAATAGGCCATATTAGGATATCAATATGTATTCATTCACCAGAACAATTATATTGATTTTGCAGAAGGGCAATCAGCTGGAGCGAGCGGTGGCCATATAGTAAATGAGCCCCACCATTTCATGCTGTACCAGTCCAAAGGCTATGTTTGACTAGAGGCCTTTTCATGCAGTAACTGACTTCTGTTTTAAGAAGACATGTGGCTAATAATAGTTCCTTTTTTGGTAGAAGATCAGAGCATGGTTTTATATTTTGTTCTTGATTGCAATATTGATCTCTAAGGACTGCATAGTAGCGTGTCACACTCCCTTCATAGCACTTATCACATCAGAATAAGCATGCATTCCATTAATGAAACTACTACACATTGCATAAGCTTACTGAAGTTGTAGTGTATTGTTTTGTATATTTACACTTTTCCATGATAGTATTCAAAGGGGGAGTGACTTAGCACAGTGAGCAAAGGGAGGGGAGGCTCAGAGCATCAGAAATGAAAGTGAAACCGAGTAAACATGTTAAAGTTTTGTTTTTGGTGACTTTCCCCTAGAAGTGTAAAAGCCCTCTTTGAAGTTGCACCGAGTAACTTTTTTGTGGACAGTCCAACATCTGCTTGCTCCCATGGTAACTGTGAAGCAATTCAGGGAAAGCAATAACATCTCTATGGAGACAAGCAGGTATTAGACCCACCACAGGAAAGGTTACATAGTGCATCTTTAATAACAGCTCAGGTGCCATGTGTCTTTGACCAAGCATTCTAATACAGAGGTGGAAGTTTGTATCCTCTTATAGACTCTGTCATCATTTTCCAAATGCAATGCAATAATGTTTATTCAACATTTTGAATCAAAATCATTGTGAGAGGCTTCATTTGGATCCAGTAACTTGAAGACAGTAAATGTGTTTTCAGCATGTTATACTTAACTTACACTCTTGATGCTTTCATATGACAGCTCATTCAACAGCTGCAATAACACCAATGATAATCCATTCAATCGAAAAATACATTTGAAAGAGCTAATGTGCATTTGGCCCCACAGCACCTGGACCCGATTACCGGTCTGTCCATGTTCTCCTCTGGGCCACATTTGACCACTGGCTCTGAGAGGAGGTCGGCACTGAGCATGCTCACAAGCACTCATCATTCCACAGGCTTTATGGACCACCTGTTCGCCTGGAAAAAAGGCCAGAGATTCAATATCCAATAAAGAGTGTAATTTTATTAATCTCCATCCAAAACAGTATAGGTACAAGACACAAGTATTCAGACTTCATCCATCCATCTTCTGCTTTATCCAGCTGGGTCATGGGGGCAGCTGTTTGAAAACTACACCAAACAAAATTCAACAAAATTTGCATTTAGTGAATTGCCTGTGAGATTTTGATTTCCAAATCCATAGACATGACGTAACTGTATCCCCAGATACGAGATAAACATGTTCATATCAAGTATAGCTTTATAGTAGCAATGCTAACAATTGTAATACTGACTTATTTTTAATTGCAAATAAAGAATAAATGAAGAATAAATCAGCATTACAATGATGACCATTGTTATTTTGGTTATAATTTGGTGTTTTGATTTTAAAAATAATCATCCAATCAGAAAGCAGAATGAGCCTCACATGAGTCTCACTTGGGTTGCAAGTTTCAAATCCAGTTGGTCCCTCTGAACTCTCTCTGATCGCAATGGACCTGGACCTGCAGCCTCTCATGAATCAGAGCTAGTGCACTTCTGGAGGTTCTGAGCTTTTAAATGAGGCCTGTCCATATACTGAGAATAAGGCAAACTTGTATGTGTCCTGTATCTGCAGGCTAAAGCACTGGCAACCCAGGTTCAGTTGTGATTGTAGAACCTTTTTAAAAACTGTAAGAATGCAGGCTACTGACTGTTCCATTACTATTCTTTGTGGTGAGGTAGCCCTCTTTGTGTTAACAAACAAAAGAAAACATTTGCATGCCAGTTGCTGCCAATTCATTTGTCTCGTAGAACTCACTGATCAATGAATGCCCAGACCATTGCTTCCTTCACTGTTTTTTTTTCCTGTGCCCAAACCAGCATAATCCCTGTGTCATATCATTATTAAGACTGGATTAAGATGGATAACACTTGCCTGAAGGAGGAGCAGCGCTGGATTTCACATTTCTCTAATATATTTCTACAATTGAAAAATAGCCACTCACTTTGGGATCATCATTCACACAGACACGCGCACTGTTGTTCTTAATCAGCTATGCAGGGAGCCGGAGATGTTTAATTCCTTATAACGATTCGCTGATTTGCCCCGAAGCCTTCTGGAGCTTCTGTCTGAGATGCACCTGTCATCTTTACCTGTCATCTTCACCTGTCACCTCTCTGGTCTGTACTGTGAGCAGCCATGAAGACAGTGTGATTCACAGGGATGAGAGGGAGGCTACTGAAATATTCATGATCAGTAAAAGAAACATGTTGAATATGTAGAAGAGGGCTTGAATAATTAAAGGCAGTCTTTGACGAATGAGGTGCACTGGCACCTCAGCAAAGGCACGCCACACCAGCACCAAAGTGTGAGCTTTGGGTGAAACTTTGTGTCAGGGTGTGGTGGAAAATCACAGGTCATCCTGACCTCGAAGCAGAACAAAACAACCTTCAAAAACAAGTGAGATTAATTGTGCTATTGGAAAGAGAGTACTGAGGGGATTTCCTTTTTAGGAGGGGAGATGGGAGATTTCGGCCAACAGCCAGTTCCTGACCATATTCTAGGAAAGGAAATGTCGTGGTGACCTGTAAGTTATGTAACTGGGAGTTGTCTTCTGTTCAATAAAACTAGACGCCCCATTTTCTGGGGGCTCTTCTTGTGGTTGCCAACGGCGGAGCCCTTGTCTCTCGTCTTCACTCTCCCTCAGTTTTCTCGATAGGGTTAATCACAGTTTGACATTGTATTTTGTACTCGTTTGTATCACCTGCAATAAATGTCACCAAAACTTTCTATCGGCCTCCGGTGGTCTCATTGAAAACAACACAAGGGTCACTTGCCCATTAATCAAGAGGTCTTCATTTCCTAATGACAAGTCACATCAGGTTTGTAGTGTACTGTTTTGAATCCTGCTCTTGAGTAGTTATAGAAAAAGGCTTGTTGGCTGAGGCTTGTACAAGAGAAGTGGGCCCGTACAGCTTATAGTAAGGAGTCCATTGAGTTCATGTTCAAAACTGAAGTAAGCCATTCTCTCTTTATTCATTTTCATTTTTGTTTCCTTTTTCAGTAAAGAAGTGCAGAGCAGTGGACAGATATTGGACTAGGTAAATGATTACTCAATATGCATGAAACTAGATACAAAAGAAATGATGAGGGAAACATTATACTATAGTTAAAACTATTCACTATAAAAAGTATCATGTATTATTAATGCACATGCTGTAATCTCATTGATCAAAGTCAAAGTCAAAGTGAACTTTATTGTCAATTCCACCATGTAACAAAATTACACAGGTGAATTGAAATTGCAATTTCACTAAAAACTCTAATGTACAGTTGTTCATGTGATTATCTTGAGTCCATGATGAGCCTGACGGCCTGTGGGAAGAAGC
>CM060662.1:190000-252500 GCA_030686955.1 Odontamblyopus rebecca
TATATATTACAAATCTCTTTTTCAAGGGGGTCCTGCCATGCACACATCACTTTCATACTATGCATTGTGGGTGAAGTGTCTTGCCTAAGGGAACAACAAGAGTTTTTTTGTGACTGGAATTCCCAGTGGTCTCCCATCCAAATACTAACCAGGCCCAGCTCTGCTTAGCTTCTGAAGAGATCAGGCTTTGACAAGCCGGTATGGCCACATGTAGTATCTGTCAGTGCATTAGTCTTATTGGTGGTTTTCAGACTCCAGAATGTGATGATATCATACTCTTAGATGTGGGCAAGAGACAGATTTCACGACTGATCACATTGTACTTTGCCATGATATCCAAAAGGTACATTCCCAAAAATTTAACCTGATTATTTATATCATTGACTGACTGATATAAACAGATCTCACTGTATGACAATAAAAACCTGCATTTCAACAATATTAATTTTAACTGACTCCATCTGTATTAAATATTATATATTGATTTATAAAATGTTGTAATTTCAGCAAATGCTCACAGTGGCTTTTGTGCATTATTCATTCACTAATCTGTACCAATGGCACCTCCAACCACCCTCAACACTACTGGCAAAGTGGTCTTCCAAGTACTAACCAGGCACAGTGCTGCTAAGCAAGTTGAGATGAGAACTACAGGAAGTCACACAAAAAGGCATCCATCTAACTATATCATCAATACACACGTGACATCCACTATACAGTTTACCACAAAAGAACATATTTTCTGACATTTTAAAGAAAAAATTAAAGGTCTTGTGATATATTTTGTCTTATCAATATATTTTGTCCTGTTATGTTGCATACTTTGAAATCCTAAAGTAGAGAGGCTTTGGCCTATGTGTACATAGTTATGGAATTACCTCTACAAATGTTCAACCAGAAAGTATAAATAAGTAAATTATAAATGCCACAAAAATTGTCAAAATAAGGAAACAAAACTATAACTATGGTGTTAACTATGTTTTAGTGAAATGAGTAGTGTACCTGTAGTGTTGTCACAATACTAAAATTTCAAACTCAATCTTGATACAAGGAATAGAATCATTACTGATTCTGATACCACGATGATAATAAAAACACTGTTTATTTAATTAATTAATCATTGCATTTATATAGCGCCTTTCAGTTCATTATTCATTCACTCCACACTCAGTGGTGGTAAACTACTATTGTAGCCACAGCTGCCCTGGAGCAGACTGACGGAACCAAGGCCACCAGTCTGCGCCATCGGCCCCTCAGACCACCACCATCACTCACGCACACACCACTTTCATACTAGGCAATGTGGGTAAAGTGTCTTGCCTAAGGACACTGACAGTTTTGCCACTGGCGCCTTCCTGTGGCACCTGGAATTCCCAGTGGTCTCCCATCCAAGTACTAACCAGGCCCGGCCCTGCTTAGCTTCTAAGATTTGACAGGATCAGGTTTTGACAAGCCGGTATGGCCACATTTTTTTTAGACAATAGACTGTTCTTTCCAGCATTAAATTGTAGTAACTTCTTTTATATCCCCTTGTAAGTTTATATCTGTGTTCTGTTTTATCTCAGTGGTCCAGGTAGGCATAGTGGTCCATGGGCATAACTAATCTATGTGTTCTTGTTCTGATACAGCTTAAGATCATTCTAAAGCTTTTCAGTAAAGGTTCATTTCTGTCCTGTGAATGTGACTATTTTAGTATTAATACTGGCTCAAATGAGTATCTAGTTCGCTGCTAGTTTTAGTATCAATTAGTATCTGACTTTCAATACTTCTAGCAGCCCTACTAACATGTCACATATAGTTTGAGGTGTGCAGAGGAGGAGGAGAATGTACAGAGCTATGCATGGAGCGCAGCCGATGTGCCAATGTGCCACAGGAGCCATTTCGCATGAGTGTGGGCTGTGCACAAAAGCAGGCCAGTAAACTGCCGTTACCTAGGCGACGGCCCAGTGTAAGAATCCTCAGCAGACATGTCAGCGATTTCGGCCCCACTGTGGAACATTATACAACTTTATGTGATGAAAAGTGCACAATGCGGAGGGCATATAGACACTTAGTATCTATAGCTGTGGCTGCATTCGACTGGGTTGATAACAGTGTTCAGACAAAATAAATTTAATGGTATTGAGGAAATTACTGAAATTTTTTTTTTTTTTTTTTTTTACCTGTTTTTAACCTAATTTTGTGTGTGCACAACAGTAACACATACCCAAATGTCATAGCTTATTAAAAGAAAATCTTAGACCCCACATGCTTGTGTGATGCATCATTTTAAAGCTTAGACCTTCTAGTTTCTTTAGATATGCATATGCTAATATGCATATCTACCTGGGACCTGGGAAAACACGGCAGCTTGGTGTCGATGTGGTTTATTTTGTAACTCTAACCAGAACACAATAGAACAAGTAAACACTACGTAAATAAATAGTATTTTAAATTCCCCTAGAAATTCTAAACGGGTTACTGTTTTACATCTGGGCTAAAGTTGCTACCTTTACGACTGGTAAATGGTAATATGCTAATGATAGCATCTACAAATAAGATAACTGCTACTAAAGCTAAAAATTACTCAAAGTATATAAATATAACAATGATATGAGCAATGCATATGAACATTAGTGTCAATAACAATCTCACCAGATCTGCGTCGCTCTTGCACTCTTTCCTTGAGCTCTCGCCATTCTTCAAACGCCTTCCCCAGATTTACTCGCGTGTGAGCTTGGGCCCTGTCCGATTCACACTTTCTTTTTCTTGCATCCTCACACAAAGGCTTTCGCTGTCTCTTAGCTGGTTGTGCCATAGCTGAAACCTAACACGTAAACACAGCGTCAGTACGGGGTGTGTTGCTAGCTCGGTTATTTGTGTGTAGCTGAAGTGTCGTAGATCAGTTTGGCTCTCGTGAGAACAGAACAGACCCTGAGAGCTGAGATCCGGGTCGGTAGGAGCCAAGTTGCATATGTGGTTTTTCCGCCCAGAGGCAGATGGGGGCACCAGTGAACCCTTCAAACACCCCAAAATGTCATATGGAACCATCAGAGGGTCTTTCAAAGACATTTAATTAAGTAAAAATGTTACTTAGTTCTGCTTTAATACTAAAACTACACTGAACATTGTCCCTTTGCCACAGTGGAAAATATGCGTGTTAAAACATGGTATCATCTTAAATGGTGGCTGAGTGGCTAGCACTCATGCTTCACAGCAAGAAGGTTCGATCCCTGGGTCGCCCAGGCCTTTCGGGGCAAGAAGGTTCCAGATTTGATCCCCTGGCCTTTCCGTGTGGAGTTTGCATGTTCTCCCCGTGTCTGGGTGGGTTTCCCCCATCAAACCTAAAAAACATGCACCAGGGTGAAAATAAGCTCTAGTGGTACAATGCATCTCTCCTGTTAAAGTTAAGGTATATTGTGCATGGTCCCTGTCTCATACAAAACCAAACTAAATAAATAATTTAAATAAAATAAATAAATAAAGCTGGCCTTGTTGGCTGTGTCTCAAGCTGAATATGTGATGCGTAGCCTGCCTGTCTCCATGGAAATGCTGTAATGTTCCGTAGTCAGGCCCTCCGGGATATGCGATTTTCTCCTCTCTTTTAACTTATTATGTATTTTCTTTTGAATCACACTTTCTGTGGTCTCTGGGTTATAGAAAACAAAGGTAAGGGTTCTTTCTTTTAAATGTAATGTTTAATGTATCATTCTGCTGACATAAATAACTGAATGTGGCTCTAATCTGTGCACAAATATGAGAAGTTCAACTGACACAACTGCTCAGAAAGGGCCAAGGGGGTTAGATAAAGTGCAAAGGAGCATGATTTTGCAGAGTTGTGTTGGTTTTTAATAGTTGCGAGCACAGCATTGTGAAATCCTGGATAGATTTCATAGTATGATGTGAACTAAATCTTGCATTTATTGAATACAGACATTTTGCTGAAAATTAGTGGGGTGAATGGTGCATGTATGATACATTATGAATAAGGGGACTTAGTTTACTCAGTTATTTTAGACTTAATTTAGCATCACTAAATGATTAAAATGAAAAGACTAAATTATTAGCAAAGCAATTAGTAAATTATGTAACAGCTGCAGTACCTTAACTTTTCTGTTAGAATGTACATGACTTGCAGATCATAGGTCTCTGGGGCCTAGAATCTTCCACATTATAGCATTACAAGAACATTAAAACACACATATCATTCATGGGTTTTATTGTTAAGTGGGACTAAACACATACACTCCAGCCATAATCTCATTTCAAATAGAGCTGCCAAACTGGGCAGTACCCGAGTACCTGAAGGACTAAAGGGGAGTATGAGCGGAGGTGGCATACCATCCCCCAGAAAAGTGACATATTGACCCGTTAAAGGAATCAACACAGATATAGAGCAAGGGCAAAATGTGAACTAGACTGGACATATATTTCAAAGTCAATACTCAATAGAAGCAAAAAAGAAAAAGATATTAATATTACACCTGTAGAAGTCTGCTTAAAGGGCCTATATTACACAGCTCTTATGACCTTTAGGGAGTTTATTATTAGTCTGTCTACATCGCCAAAGCTCAACACGAGGTGTTAGTTTTCAACGGAGCATCGACCTATTAACTTTTGTTCAGTAGCTAGTCATCAGCCAAATGATTCTAATCAGTTCAGTTCAAAGTTTAATGTCAGTTCTTCTTACCAACATCATGCAAAGAATCAAAATGATGTTTCTCACTATCCCATGCATAATAAATAAATTATACACAGTAGTAGCACAAAAGGCACAGTCTTTTTGGGGGGAGTCAGGGGAGGTCTGAGTCCAAGTGCTCTTTGGGGATTTCTGTTCTTGGGGAGATGCAGATTCCTGCTTCCTGGCAGCCTGGAGAGTAGAGAGGAGAGAGAGTTCAGCATCCTAACAACCTGGTGGATGAAGCTGTTAGCTGTTAAGAACCTGGTGGTGTGGGAACAGAGGCTCCTATATCTCCTCGCAGAGGGCTAATGTGGAGTAAAAACACAGTGTAGCACTTTCTGTAATACCACAACAGGTAGAACAGACTGTTTTCTGTTTGAGAGAAGAACTCAGCCTAAATATGCAAGATGTGTGTGTAATGCCGGGCGCACACTGTGTGATATTTTTTCGATGGTTTCACTCAGCCCCAGCTCAAATTGTATGACCAAATCTCAGGGTTTAAAAGTGCACAGCTCCCGATTCATGTTCTCACACTGTACGAACGACTTCAACAGTGAAACCCCCATGAAAGGCGACTTCAAACAGGTTTGATATTCTTGCGACCTATGATTGCTGATCGGGAGCTGGTCGTGAGGGATTCATCGGTTCTCGTTACCCCATGTTTACTACATGAAGCACGACACATGATTAAGCCAAAACTCGGCCTGATTCCAAAAACAGTCACACAAGTAAAAAACCGGCTCAAAAAGTGCCAAAAATCGCCCGGCTTTAAACGTGTGAATCAAACAAAACAAAACTCCAGGTATGATTTTGATGAGGAAATTACATTATAAAATGGGCCCTTTAATATCACTGCTTAAACTTGACAAATGCCAGCCGCAGAAAGCAACCATCAAACTGAAAATCTACAACAATTGATTTAGCCTCAGTTCAGCACTCCACATACCTGCACTTGTGCACTACTCTATATTGCACATTTTGGAACACACTGACACACTGATTCTGGAAAATGGACCATGAAATGTCTCCTCCAGATTGGTGTTGTAACGTGTGATATTAAAGGTAAGCGCTGAGTGTGTGGCTGAACAGAAGAGGGAGGGGTCTACTCCCCTGCCCACAGCCCACACTGACCCATCTGCTTCTGGGGTCAGGTTAAGGTCAAGGACAAGAGGAGGGCCCTGCTGCTCAGGAGCTAGTGTTTGTGCTGGTACATGGACAGTATGGGTGAAGGAGGTTTTAAAGGCCTCCTTGAATAATTTTCTGCCCAAATGTTGACAGTCACCAGCTTGTCTCCACAGAATAGGACTGGAGGTGTGTTAGTCACCTAGTCATTTTATTTAGATGATCACAATTTCTATGGGACGACATCAAAAAGGAGACAGGAGTGAGCTGAATATTTAGTATTTTCTTGTATTTTTTATCCATCATATATAAATACACTGTTTCCTAGTACTTTTTTCTAGATATATAGTTAATAGTTTTGCAGTGTGCAGATACAGAATAGTTGTGGGAGCTCCTCCATTTTTAGTCGACTAATCTATCGAGAGCACATATGTCTTTAGTTGACTCCAGCCCTGTCATGGGTATTGTATTGTATCACTGTACCAATTTAAATGTCTGTACTGTATATCACTGGCAACAATCCAGTGACCCCACCAATCCTAATTTCAGGTCAGATCTGTTGAGAGGCAGTCCTGCTCACTGTAGAAGTACATATGTTTTAAGGTATTTTTGAAAAATAAAACCACTATAAATTCATGTTTAATACATTTAATGTCATACTGCAGCACATTGCAGGCAAAGCACTGACATCACCACATTGGCGGACCACCTTTAAGCATAAATAAAGCGCCAGTATAGAACACACACACACACACTCATGCTGGGTTTCCATGCTTCTTGGGGACATTACATTGGCTTCCATTAAGTTCTTGGAGACTTAGGGTGCTTTCACATGGACAGCAGTTGGTGCACATCAAATGGTCCATTCGAACCAAAAGCTCTTAGTTCGGTTCATTTTCGTTGGTGTGAAAGCATCAATCGCACTCGAACCCACACCAAATAAAGCAGACTGAGACCGCAAAAAAAGAGGGGGGGTCCAAACCATAGACAGTAGGTCCAAACGAACTATATGAAATGCATTTCACAACTTCAGTGCAGTAACAGATCGTTCTCCAGTCACAGCCACAACTCACTTTCAAATTGGATATATTGCCAACAATAGCCAAAACAGAGAATGTGATATATGAAGATCAGAGCAAGTACCAATGTGTGAACGCTCCAGAGTGAATCAAAATTGGGGATACGTACCTATGTCCTGGGGACCAGCACACTCAGAGAGGTCTGGGTGTTTCCCATGTTCATGTAGCAATGGTGTCATAATTTTATGTAAATAGGCCATAGCCTATTCAATGGATTCAACTTCAAAATTGCCGTTTAGCCCAGTGTGAGAAATTCTGCAGTCAGACTAGATCCAAATCCAGACTCCTGAACAGATCTCAGAAGCTAAGCAAGGCCGGGCCTTGTTAGGTCTTGGATGGGACACCGCTGGGAATTCCAGGTGCCACAGTGGGGCGCCATTCAAAAAAACGATTGTTGTGTTCTTAGGCAAGACACTTCACCCACATTGCCTCGTATAAAAGTGGAGTGTGCGTGAGTGATGGTGGTGGTCGGAGGGGCTGATGGTGCAGATTGGCCTTGCTTCCGTCATCCGAGTGTGGAGTGAATGAATAATGAACTGTAAAGCGCTTTGGGTGTCATGAACGGCGCTATATAAATGCAATTATTAATTAATTAATTAATTAATTAATTAAAGAACCAAGTGCACGCAGGACGGACCACGCAGAACAAAAGAACCAAATTGGGTTTGCACTTCTGTCCATATGATATGTACCACACGGAACCAGCCGTGGTCCTCCAGCACAGAGAACTGAAGAGGCCCGTCCGAACCTGTAGTCCACATCCCCTTATCATTTTCACCGCATGGAACCGCTCAGCCCCAGTCCACTGTACATTGGTCTTGCTTGTCCCCATCTGGAACCAGCACATGAAGGACGGAGCCTCTGGCAGCACAAGACCAAGGACCAGGCCCGTCCTGAGGGGCTGCGCTCTACGTTGAAGATCCTGAGTCTTTATCGCTGTTACCCGAACCCAGAGCTTCTGCTCCGGGCTGATGTGCAGTGAGTTGTGTATAAAGTTCTAGGAACAGAGGTACGGAGAACATCGGGCTGACCCCAAAATCGCGCTTATTTCTATCCATCCATCTTCTTCCGCTTTGCCCGGCTGGGTCGCGGGGGCAGTTTGCTGCCCAATCCTCATAGCACCTGACCCCCTATGAACTCCTCTGTGAGTGGAGACCACAGGAGGGTGGACATCATGGTCCTTGATGTTAGTTCAGGTGCTGCATGTTTTGAGTTGATGGGGGAAACCGGAGAGTCCGGAGGAAACCCATCCAGACACGGGGAGAACATGCAAACTCCACACAACTCAGCCACCGTGCCGCATACTTCTACTGGAAGATAAACATTGATGAAACGTCAATCGGACCAATTTTGGTTTGTTTGCTGGGGTGAAAGGACCACGTTGGAGTCTATATGCTACATAATAACAATTTTATTGCCTGGTGCGGACCAAATAATCGAAGTAGCAGTGTGAAAATGCCCTAATTCTAACCTTAACTATACTACTTGCCTAATCTTAACCTAAACTCAATGTAACTAACTCAAACATTTGAAACCATATCTGAATGACGTGTGATCTCATAATGAGAGTGTGCACAGATTTTAGTTCCCACAATGTGATAAATACCTGCCCACACAGACATAAACAAAAATGTTTCCTGTTGGTTAAGTGAAAAGTCCAAATCTAGATTGAGATTGCTTTTTGAATTCAACAACTAAGTTACTGGCCAAACTCAACAAGGCTGTGAATTAAACAACCAGATGAATTTATACACACGAAGACATCTGTGTCTTTTCTACATTTTCCATACATAAATAAGCATTGTCATCCTGTGTGTTTCATGGTATTATTGTTGTTTAAACACAGATTCAGGCTCGATAAGCAGACTGTCAATTGCTTCCACAATATTGACGTCCACCTTCCAATAGTGAATTAGTCCACGTGAGACTTTCCTTCTCACACTGTCAATAGCTGTCTGTTAGTGTTTAGCATATAGACGAGAACTTGATTGTCCAGAGAATGAACATTTTCCACTCCGAATGGGCTGGCCTCTGACCCATTGACCACTCATCATTTAAATAGTGCAACGAAAACTATTTTTCCAAACCTCACATGGGAACCAAGCACAGAACTTTAGAAACAAAATGCCAAATATAATATGAGAACAGTCAATAGGAGTTGTGTAGTGTCTGTGCAGATGGATGTGGGCAGGAGAGTGGATGCAACAGCCCTCAAGGAAATGATTGGAAAGAATACATTTAGAGTAGAGCAGCAGTGGATAACAGGGGAGCAAGGTTTGACTGGGAATCACATCACCGGCTGTCCTGATCTCAAGGTTAGACAGTCTAACCCTGTACTGGACTGTTTTTAGGGTTGCACTATTAACTGAAATCAAATCAAAATTGTAATTTGAATGGATGCAATTAGCAAAAAAAATCACCAATCTTATTCTGCATAAAAACTGCAGAAACTAGTTTAGATCAGTTCAGACATGTTGTGAAATACACGTGATTCTTATAATTGTTTGTGAGTTCATATTTCTTTCTACCTCGTCTTCTGAGAGCATTTTACATGTGAACTTTGAATTCTATTACTAAAATATAAATCCCAAATCTAATCACAATGCATGTCAGAAAATTCACCAGTAAATTTCCCTCATTGTTCAGCCTGTATATATATATATATATATATATATACTACTACGCATTTCTCACCTTCCACGGTGGTTGGTCTCTCTCACCCTCATCAGCTCGGGTTCTACCAGAGGCCTGGGAGCTTGAGAGTTCTGCGCAGTATCTTTGCTGTTCCCAGTACTGCACTTTTCTGGACTCAGATGTCTGTTGTCCTTCCTGGGATCTGCTGCAACCACTCCTCTAGTTTGGGGGTCACGGCCCCGAGTGCTCCGATCACCACAGGCACCACCGATGCTTTCACCTTCCAGGCTCTCTCCAGCTCTTCTTTGAGCCCCTGGTATTTCTCTAGTTTCTCGTGTTCCTTTTTCCTGACATTGCCATCGCTCGGTATTGCAATGTCCACCACCACGGCTTGGTTTTCCCGCTTATCCAGAACCACGATGTCTGGTTGGTTCGCCATCACCATTCTGTCAGTCTGTATTTGGAAGTCCCACAGGATCTTGGCCCGCTCATTCTCCACAACCTTTGGAGGTGTTTCCCACCTTGATCCTGGGGTCTCCAGCCCGTACTCTGCACAGATGTTTCTGTACACTATGCCCGCTACTTGGTTATGTCGCTCCATGTACGCGTTCCCTGCAGCATCTTACACCCTGCAGTTATGTGCTGGACTGTCTCAGGCACTTCTTTGCACAACCTACACCTTGGGTCTTGTCTGGTGTGGTAGATCTGGGCCTCTATTGCTCGGGTGCTCAAGGCCTGCTCCTGTGCAGCCAGGATGAGTGCCTCTGTGCTGTCCTTCAGGCCAGCCCTCTCCAGCCATTGGTAGGATTTCTTGATATCAGCCACTTCAGTTATGTTCCAGTGGTACGCCCCGTGTAGGGGTTTGTCCTCCATGATGGTCCCTCCAGCACCTCTTCCTCTGCGCCCCACTGTCTGAGACATTCTCTGAGCACGTCATCAGTCTGGGCCTTGTCACTGATGTACTTGTGGAGCTTGCATTTTTCATCCTGGACAGTGGTTCCCACACTCACTAGTCCTCGGCCTCCTTCCTTCCGGCTCGCGTACAGTCTCAGGGTGCTGGACTTGGGATGGAACCCTCCATGCATGGTCAGGAGCTTTCGTGTCTTAACATCTGTGATCTGTATCTCCTCCTTTGGCCAACTTATGATTCCTGCTGGGTATCTGATCACTGGCAGGGCGTAGCTGTTTATTGCCTGCGCCTTGTTCTTGCCATTGAGCTGGTTTCTTAGGACCTGCCGTACTCTTTGCAGGTATTTGGCTGTCGCCTATATATATATATATATATATATATATATATATATATATATATATATATATATATTTTTATAACAGATCAAAAATTGGCCAATTTAGGTCCTGTCATCATTTATAATCATATCTTGAAATCCTCTTTGTGAACTCACTGGTTGCAACAGGAAGTCTTAAAAATCTACCAAATGACCCTTTGCTGAAGCATCTCCCTGACGATAAGGCATAACACATTTTACTGTGGCATCTTGTACCATTCTAACATTCACTCATGTTCATGCCAGTTTTACAAACCTGCAATTTCTGCATATTATTCAAATGAGAAAGTTGAAGTGCAGTGGTTGGAGGTTAGGCCTAGTTGTGCATACATAAGCAGCATGTGCCATTACCATAAGGCCAAGCTAGAATGTGACCCCCTTTAACCCCTCATTATTCCATCCTTTGGGCATGAAATATGATTGTTGCCTGCCCTGCTCTCCGTCCACCCTCTGCCCACCCGCACCGCAGTAAACAATGCCATTAGTGAAGTTAAAACGTGTCAGCTGCCATTACTTAACCCCAGTGTGAACAGGCCTACCGGAGTGGGCCGCACTTTGAAGAAGAAATATTGTGCTTTAAGTCTGGTATTTACAAAGGATTTGTCACAGTCATAATTGTTTTTACACGTATTCACTGTAAACTACAATATTGATCTAAAATGGTTCAATATAAGGAACATGCCCATTGACTAATTGTCCAAAATGGATGAGGTGATTAACTATCTCTGTTTCACTATGAAACTTGTAAAAATGTGTCTTGGATTGCTTGCATTACTTATTTTGGTTTTGTATAGGCAAACAACATTATCAGTGAGATAAAGTGAGTATTTACCTTTACATGTCATGGGTGGCTGCTCCTATGGCTAACTGGCTGGCACACTGAGCAGTTTGTAAACTTTTTAAATATATAGATTTTTTTATGTTACATAAATTAGGGCCCGGCCGATACATTGGTTGGCCGATATTATCGGCCAATATGAGCTCTTGGAAACATATCAGCTGTCAGCCAAAATCTTGCTGATATGGGCCGATATTACATGTGGACAGGTTTTGTTATAAAGCTCAGACTCTCTATATTCTCCCCATTCATCCATCTTCTCCGCTTTTGTCCGACTGGGTCACGGGGGCACCGTGCTGCCCAATCCTCATATGAACGAACCCCTCTGCGGGTATAGTTTTCTCTTCTGTTAGCGACTGTAAAGTGGCTATAGTGGCCGTATATATGTTACATAAATAAACAGTAGGATCACTTTCCCCCCTACATTTTAAAACCAGTTTAGAAATGGTGGCACGTCTGATTAGTTATTAAGTGTTTTTTCAATTCAATACTAAATTTTTTGTAATCTTTACATAGTTTTAATTGTATCGGTAATTTATTCCATTCCGTTATTGTTCTGAATGAGAAAGCTGATTGGCCAAGTGCAGCCTTTGTTTTTGGTATGCCGCACTGACCATGACGTCTGTTCAGAGGTCAATGAGGCAAACCTTCTGAGGGGAGGAGGAGCCATATTATTCATCATTTTGAACAGTAACCGTAAATTAGAAAATTGAACTATGTTTGCAAAACTCAACATGTTATATTTACCAAGTATTTTACAGTGATGAAATAATCGAGGCTTTTTATCTAAAATTCTTAGTGCTTGTTTGTAGGCTGATTCCAGTGGTTTTATTGTTGTTTTATTCGCTTGTGACCAACATGAAATACCAAAAGTTAAATGAGACGATATCATTACAGACAAATAAGTTTTGGCTGCATTGATGGTCAGTGAATTTCGTATGCTCCTAAAATTTGACAGGACATATTTTAATGTATTACTTACTTTTTTAATATGATACTTAAATGTTAATTTAGAGTCTAGAATTATTCCTAAATATACGAACTCATTAACATTTTTTATTGTTTCACCATGAACCTTTACTAGGGGAAAAGTTTTACAATTTTGTTTTAATAAGAAAAACATTGTTGCCGTTTTTTCTAAATTCAATGTTCGGCACGAGTCATTAAGCCATACAGACATTTTGTCCATGGCCACTGATAATTTACCTGCCACTTGTTCAGGATCTTTCCCATCCGTGTAGATGACGGTGTCATCGGCGTACATCTGTACATTTACACCATCACACACGAGATCATTAATATATAAACGAGATCGGAGATCGTTAATATATAAACTGAACAAAAGTGGCCCCAGGACAGACCCCTGTGGCACTCCCATTGTGCATGCTCTTAGTTGTGAGATTGCGCCATTAACACAGACACACTGAGAGCTCATCAAGGTAAGACCTTATCCAGCACAGGGTCTCCATGGAGAGTTTGTACTGAGTTAGTTTGGATAGTAAGACTGTGTGACTGACCGTGTCAAAAGCCTTACCCAGGTCTAAAAACACAGCACCAACCACCTCCCCTGCATCTAGGCTTGACTTGATTGACTCCAGAAAGTAACAATAAGCTGTCTGAGTACAGTGATTTTTTTCTGAAGCTGAACTGCATTGGGTGCAAAAGGGCATTCTCTTCAAGGTGTGCCGTCAACTGTTCAGCTACAACTTTTTCTATCGCTTTGGTGAGAACAAAAATTATGCTTATTGGCCTGAAATTGTTTACAGCTTTTTTATCTCCTGACTTATAAATTGGAATTACAATTGCAGATTTTAATAGAGTAGGGAAGGTGTTCTCATCAAATGAGCTGTTAATTATCTTTGGAATTGGGAATGCTAAAGATTGCTTGTATTTTTTAAGGAATATAATGTCAAGTCCATATATCCTTTACTTTAGAATTGGATAAAGATGAGAGAACTTTATTTACAGTAGTTTCATTTGTGGGTTTAACTGAAGGGAATTTTCAGTACATGTTAAAATTTGGTTGGGGTGTTCATTTTTTAAATTTTTACTTAATTCTAAGACAGAATTTAAAAAGTACTCATTAAAATGTTCAGCAATTATTACATTTTCAGGTTCATCTTCCCCTTGGATTTTTTATATAACTTTCTTATTTGCTAACCCCTAACCCCATTCTGCCTTTCCTGAGAGTTTATCTATACTTTTTCCATAAAGCTCTATTATTTCCCCTTGTCTCCTTTATCATCTCTAGAAAAAAAATTTGCTCTAGCAGTTCTCAGTTGTGAGGTGACCTTATTTCTCAAATTTGTATAAACAAGACGACTGGTTAAGAGGCCTGATTACAAATATATTTTTAGGGCAAAATGTCTTTTCTTCATCAGGGTCCAAATTTCTTCATTGAACCAGGGCAAATAATTTTTTGTCCTATTTTTGAATGGCATTGTTTTACTGAAATATTCAGTTAGAGATTTGACCTTTGTCATCACGTTTTCACATATCTTTTCACAGTTTTTGCCTGCAGTCAGACTTGCCCAGTCTATTTCCATAATCTCATTTTCAAATGCACTAACATTTTTGCGAGGCATGAATGTTATCAGTTTCTTGTTACTGATTTTATTTTTGTGAGGTGTTTTGGGTAAAGTTAAATTATGATCTGTCAACCCTGTTATGAAATTCTAATGTTTCCCTATACGATCAGGTTTATTGGTAAAGATCAGGTCTAACAAGGTTTGAGATGATTTAGTAATTCCTGTGGGGCTATTTATTATTTGTGTCATTTGAAACTTGGTTGTGATATCTTTTAGTTTTTTTCGTCTTGTTTTATCAAACCAATTCAGATTCAAATCTCCCATAAGAATTAATTCATTGCTGCTAAATCTTTTAAGAACATCCGACAATTTCTCAAAAAATATCTTTTGTATTTGGTGGTCTGTAGAGAACAAAGACCAAAAAAGACATTTGAGGTGAAAGAGTAATTTTAACTCCAACACATTCTAGTGAGTTTTCTTGAATATCAATTTGTACATTGCAAGGAGTCTATTACATAAATTAAGACCCCCCCTCCCCCACCACAATTTCTATCACACCTGTAGACATTGTACCCTGCAATATTAATTGATCCTCCTGGTGAGGTTGGTGATAACCAAGTTTCAGATAAACATAAATAATGTAGATTAGAGTTAATCAACAATTGTTCTATTTGTTCATATTTAGATACCAAACTCCTTATGTTCAAATGCCCACCAAATGAACCTTTAGGCTTTGTATGTGGATCCCATAGGACTTTAGCATGATTTACAGTTTGGAACATTTTTGTTGCTTGTTGTTTTGTTAACACATTTTGAGAAACAGTCATTGTTTTAGTGTGTTGCTTCCTCTTACCCAAGCCTTGCTTGATTGTAGCTGGCCCTTGGGTTATGCCTTAGTTATGGTTAGAATGACAAAAGCCATAAAAGTCACTCTGAGTGGATGACATGTCCTCTTCTTTAGTACTTAGCCCTGCTAGCACTGTTGGAGGCTCAGCTAGGACAAGTGGAGCCTCAGTCAGCAGAGATGGTGGTACAGTTTGCAATGGTGATAGCCCACCTAGCAGTGGAGGTGACACAGCTAACAGTGGATGTAGGCTGGCTAGCAGTGGAGGTGGCCCATCTAGCAGTGGAGGTGACCCAGGTAGCAGTGGAGGCTGCGCAGCTAGCAGTGGAGGTGATCCAACTAGTAGTGGTGGTGGCCCAGTTTGTTGTAGGATTAGCTGCTGCTGCATAGCATCCATATTGTTTAAATGCAGTGGAGGACCAGGGTTCATCTCAACATCACCAGCAAGAAGCAATATCATCAAAAGATGTATAAATCCCAAATCGGAAGATTTAAATGTCTGTCCACTTTCACGTGGGGGAGGCTTAGCATGACCATCACTCAGCACCTTTGTGAAGAGAAAGTGTTGACTCATCTCGGCTGGGTAGAAGACCTGGTTCATATTTTTGTCCTTTTTTTGAGGACATGTTAGGCTCAGCAGCAAATAAAGTGAAACAAGTGCTGGAACCAAATAAAACCGTGGCCTTTTTTTGCTTTTATAAAGTTTTTGTGTCAAACACACAGGAGCAGGTAGACTGTCTGTTTGCACCACGGCAGCCATCTTGGATGCACATAGCATAGCATGCACATATTATTTATTTATTTATTTATTTATTTATTTATTTATTTATTTATTTATTTATTTATTTATTTATTTATTTATTTATTTATTTATTTAAGATAGACCAGGCAGTGCTATATTGTGAAAGACTCCATGGAGACAAGTAAGTGAGGGGCCCTCTACAGTAAAGTTCCACAGAGCCCCTTTAACATCATTCTGTAATCATCATTATTCTGTACCACGTTGGCACACTGCACCAGCATGCCATGCTGTTCGGAGCTTTCTTAACCCCGCCCACTCACTTCCTGTGTGGAGGTCAGGTGAGTCATGTGACCTGTTTGCTGTGGACCATACGCAGACACTGGCTCTGCCCCCTGGCTCACACACATGTAAAGGCCGGTCATATTTATAGATGCGTGAGATGTGGCTACATCCTGGTATTGCAGAATTCTAATAGGGCAGAGAATGCTCTATAGTCATTTACACAGGCAAATATTCTAATTGCTGTTTGACACTTGGTTAATTATAGCTTGGAGTGGTTTAGCTCAGTGAGATTTATGAGCTGGCGTGTGGTGTGTTGACATTATGGAGAAAGCAAAGCAGGCACAGGAGAATGCACATTACACCAGTTTGTAATATTGTCTCATTTAATTAAAATATATGGCTGATTAAATAATAACAGCACACAGATCAACATCTTCATTTGAACTGTTCCAAATTTCTCTACTGAGTTCTGATATGTTTTGTTACTTAGTTGTAGGTGCCGCACCTGATGTTTAATGTTAAAAGTGTGAACAACAGAAGCAGTTCATAACACCTAAAGCATGTTTTTTTTTTTTTTTTAATGAGGGAACAACATTATAACATGTTAGAAAGCTCTAAAAAGTTCATTTGCATAATACTCCCCCTTTGCCTCCCCTTCCACTGCAGTTTAGAATGTTGTGCCACACTATTGTCTCTGCTGCAGCATTTCAGACACTTGGCGATGTTCAGCGTGTTTGTAGCACTTGTTTTCTTGTTGGGAATCTGCTTTTTGGACACTGTGGATTCTCACATGCAAAACAGGACCAAATATTCTCCACCATGTTGCAATGTGATGTAATATGGCTGCTCCTCCAAAATAAACCGACCCATCACACGTGTCTTTGAACTCAACCTGTCCTTCCAGCGCTGTGTATGCAAGACACAAGCACTCTTTTCTGCTCTCTCCCCTCTCCCCTCTTCTCTCTCTCCTCTGCTCTCTCTCCTCTTCTCTCTCTCCTCTGCTCTCTCTCCTCTTCTCTCTCTCCTCTGCTCTCTCCTTTCCCCTCTCTCCTCTGCTCTCTCCTTTCCTCTCTCTCCTCTGCTCTCTCCTCTGTTCTCTCCCTCCTCTGCTCTCTCCTCTGCTCTCTCCTTTCCTCTCTCTCCTCTGCTCTCTCCTCTGTTCTCTCCCTCCTCTGCTCTCTCCTCTGCTCTCTCCTTTCCTCTCCCCCCTCTGCTCTCCTCTTCTCTCTCCCTCGTCTGCTCCCTCTCCTCTGTTCTCTCCCTCCTCTGCTCCCTCTCCTCTGTTCTCTCCCTCCTCTGCTCCCTCTCCTCTGTTCTCTCCCTCCTCTGCTCCCTCTCCTCTGTTCTCTCCCTCCTCTGCTCCCTCTCCTCTGTTCTCTCCCTCCTCTGCTCTCTCTCCTCTGTTCTTCTCATACCAGCCGCTCCTGCCCGCCTCCTGGAGCGGAGCTGGCAACAATCCTCTCTAAAGCTAAAAATAACCACAGCAAAAGGCAACACGCATGGGATAATCAGAAAGGCAGAGCGGACCTGTGCACCGGGCAGACCTGTGCACCGGGCAGACCTGTGCACCGGGCAGACCTGTGCACCGGGCAGACCTGTGCACCGGGCAGACCTGTGCACCGGGCAGACCTGTGCACCGGACAGACCTGTGCACCGGGCAGACCTGTGCACCTGTAGTTGCCAAGTGCTGAGTGGCAAAAAGCGCCATCCAATCACTCCAGGATCAATACAGACACATTCGTGGGAATGACACTAATTTTGCCTCTACGCACACTTGACCGAACGGTGTCTCCAGATACAAGGTAGACAAGCTCCAATCAAATATGGCTTTTAGAGTTCTCAAAGGTGGCACAAAATAGATCATCAGATACTAAAACTAAAATCGAAACTAGATATTAAAAAGTCACAAACTGTATCAAATTAGACCTTTCTTGGACAGGTTCATCTAGACTTTTATCAAAATAAACACCACATGGTATAGTAAACAAATACTATTATTTAGTATTAAATTTACAAAATTATCTAAAAAAGAGTTTTAAAAATGATCATTTGGTATCACAATTGGTATTGAGTGTCAAATCTGTTTTTATATCAAAATCAAATTTGAAATTTCAATACTGTGACAATACTAGCTTTTATTGATAACAATTCTAATGGTGATTTATTCTTGATTGCAAAAAACACTGGGCATAATTATGCTGTTTATTTCAGTTATAGTTTGGTTTAAGACAATAAACTAATCTGAAATGAGTCTCATGAGTCACTCATTTGGGTTTCCAGTTTCAATGCTGGAGTCCACTTGTTTTAAATGTCTAAATGTAAATTGTCTAAAATGTCTCTCTGATGTGAACAGTCTCTCCCTAAACTCCAGCACCTGCACCAGTCCTGAGTCAGTGCTAGTGCAGCCTCTGCAACTCAGGGAGAGAATTTTGGAGGTTCTGAGTTTTCACATGAGGCCTGACGTGTCCATATACTAATAGACAAACTTGGGTGTTTACAGAATAAGCCACTGGCCCCAGATTCAATTGTAACAGTGAAACCTTTCTAATAAGACCACAGTTCCTTTAATTTTATTTTATTTATTCATCAAAAAATATTCAGACAGTGTTTTTTGCAATCCAAAAGAAATGTGCTAAAACATGTAAATGTCTAAACATTTGAATATAAGCACAGCATGAATGGGTTATAAAATAAAGCCACAAAAACACTAAAATACTGCCTCATTTGAAATATTGTACAGCCAATTTTTTTTCCTTTTAATTTAATCTATTTTGTAGCTATTCTTCATTAGATCTGATCACTGTATATTCAAATTGTGTTTGTCTCAGAATCAACCATGGCAGTATAGACCCCTCTGTTATAGACCCCTCCAGTGTTTCCATTATAATATTGCATTTTCCTTTTACCCGAGTATCAAGCTGTAAAGTCTTTATCAAACTAAACAGGAGCCCAGAGAACGCCAGGGTGTTGGTGGTGAAGAATAAAGAGGAACTGGACAAATACATCTGACAATGGCACAAGTAAAGTAACACGTGACTCTTTACATCTTCCATGAACAATATGAACAATGCACTTATACCAATAATGGCTGCACCACCAGATAACAATGATTTTGATGTGCTGCAGAGAATCCTTCATCACAAACAAATGGAACTGGATACTCTCCATTACATTGAATGCAACAACTTTGACATGTCTGAAATATATCCTGACAACAATTGTCTTTCCTCCTTTGTCCTTGGTCACTGTAATTATATCACTCAAGATCAATTTAATAATAATTTAAGCTCTGAGGGGAAACTATCAATAATACATTTCAATAGTAGAAGCATGTATACTAACTTTAATTCCATCAAAGAATACTTACTCCAATTTACTCATCCATTCAGTGTTATTGGGATTACTGAAACTTGGATTAACCAAGACAGGGATGAGATATTTAGTCTTAATGATTATGAGTTATTAAACATGGACAGACAAAAGAAAACAGGAGGTGGGGTAGCGCTATTCATTTACAAATCTATAGCATATAAAGCTCTTGTTAATCTGTCCTTTACAATAGATGAAATAATGGAATGTGTATCAATTGAGATTTGTAATAAAAAGCACAAGAATATAAGTTGTGCAAATCGTGCTCCTGGTTCCAATATAGAAACTTTCACTGAAATTATGGAAAGATAATTTTCTACTTCGAGCCATAAACTGTTATATATATGTGGTGACTTCACCACTGATCTATTGAATCCAACTAGAATGAAAGCAATTGATGATTTTTCCAACACCATGTACAGTCTGTCCCTGTTTCCCCAATAACCAGACCAAGCAGAATAACAGCAAACAGTGCAACTATAATTGATCATATTTTCACAAATTATAATGGGGTTCCACCTACCAGTGGTCTATTGATATGTGATATCACAGACCATTTGCCTGTTTTTATGCTGTGTGGCTATAATCTTAAATATGTTAAAGAGGAGAGTAAGGTCATTTATAAATGATTAAGAACTGAAGAAACCATTAACACCTTTAACAACAGTCTAAGTGAACAGGACTGGAGCTCAGTCATGTCTGAGTCAAATGCAGATCGAGAATATGACAACTTTATGAACATATTTATCGCTCTATATGATAAACACTGTCCAATTAAAGAATTTCGTATTAAGAAGAAAGCAATAAAAAGCCCTTGGCTTACAAAAGGTATATTGAATGTTTGTAAGAAAAAACAGAATTTATACAAATTATTCATCAAACTTAAAACCAAAGATGCTGAACAAAGATATAAGACATACAAGAACAAACTAACTGATGTAATTAGAACTGTGCAACAGTTATGTTATAAGCAAGTTCTGTATAACAAAACAAACATAAAGAAGACATGGGAGATACTGAATGGTATAATAAAGTGGGGGTCTTCAAAAGTTGACTATTCCACACACTTTGATAATGTAAATGGAAACAACCTAAACATGAAGGATATAGTTAATAGTTTCAATAAGTTTTTTGTGAGTGTCAAAATACAATAATAAGGAACTCGCACTCAATGTTTCTTCCTGCAACCAATGAACAAGAAGTTAAAGAGGTCATCCTCAAATGTAAAAGCAAATATTCCACTGACTGACACGATATCAGAATCAGAATCAGAATCAGAATGTGTTTTATTGCCATATGAGTGAACAGGTTCACAACATTAGGAAATTGCTGTGGTACTTGGAGCAGGATGTAGACAAACACTGACATGCAACAAATAATAGAATAAAATAAAGCTATAGTATAATATAACAAAATGTACAAATATCAGCATGTTCCTAGTTAAGAGAACTGTTAATAATATTGTACAACCTCTAACCCACATCTTCAACTTATCTCCAGTCTGGCTGTTTCCCAAGAAAAATGAAATTAGTGAAAGTAATACCAGTATTCAAAAGTGGGGATAAACAGAACCTCCTCGAACCGCCACCTTAACGTGGTGGAGGGGTTTGAGTGCCTGAATGATCCCAGGAGCTGTTTGTCGGGGGCTTTATGCCCCTGGTAGGGTCACCCAAGGCAAACAGGTCCGGGGGGACGGGTCAGACGAAGAGCGGTTCAGAAGACCCCTATGATGATTAACATTAAAAGGCCAGTGATGTCGCCCGGAAAGGCGGTACAGGGGCCCCACCCTGGAGCCAGGCCTGGGGTGGGTGCACGTGGGCGAGCGCCTGGTGGCCGGGCCTTTCCCCATGGGGCCCGGCCGGGCCCAGCTCGAAGGAGCGATGTGGGACCGCCCTCCCCTGGACCCACCATCCGCGGGAGGAGCCATAGGGGCCGGGTGCGGATTGATCTGGGCAGCGGTCGAAGACGGGGGCCTCGGCGACCAGATCTCCGGACATGGAGACTAGCTCTGGGGACATGGAGTCACCTCGCTGGGGGGGAAGGAGCCTGAGCTTGTGCGGGAGGTCGAGCGTTACCGGCTAGATATAGTCGGCCTCACCTCCACGCACAGCTTGGGCTCTGGAACCCAACTCCTTGAGAGGGGCTGGACTCTCCATTTCTCTGGTGTTGGAGCTGGTGTGGGCTCATCACCCCACAGCTCAGCCGCTGCGTGTTGGAGTTCACCCCGGTGAACGAGAGGGTCACGTCCCTGTGCCTTCGAGTCGGGGACAGTTCTCTCACTGTGGTGTCAAAATAAGTATGCCGTTGGTATTTTTATTGACTTGAAAAAAGCATTTGACACAATCAATCATTCAATCTTAATAAGCAAACTTGAAAGATATGGAATCAGAGGAGTAGCAGGGGACTGGATATAAATTACCTTACAGATAGAGCTCAGTATGTTAAAATTGGAGAATTCTCATCTGAACACCTTACTATTATCTGTGGTGTCCCCCAGGGGTCAGTGTTGGGTCCATTGTTGTTCAATCTTTATATAAATGATCTATTTGATGTGTCAAAGCTATTAGAACTTATTCTTTTCGCTGGTGACACCAATATTTTTTATAGTAGCTCAGATTATAACAAACTCATGGATACTGTGAATGTGGAAATTAACAAACTAAAAAAATGGATGGATTCAAATAAGTAATGCCCCATCCATCTTCTCCCGCTTAATCCAGCTGGGTTGCGGGGGCAGTTTGCTGCCCAATCCTTATAGCACCTGAACCCTATGAACCCCTCTGCAGGTGGAGCCCACAGGAGGGTGGACAACATGGTCCTTGATGTTAGTTCATAGGTGCTGCATGTTTTGGGTTGATGGGGGAAACCGGAGTACCCGGAGGAAACCCATCCAGCCACGGGAAGAACATGCAAACTCCACACAGAAAGGACCGGGCGACCCGGGGATCGAACCCGCAACCTTCTTGCTGTGAGGCCTGAGTGTTGCCACTCAGCCACCGTGCCGCCCAAATAATTACCAAAAGTCATTACTACAAATAAGTAATGACATAAAAATCTTTGCTCTGAAAGAGAACTTTTATAATCTGAGGGGTTATGGAAATTTTATACAACCAAATGCTCGAACCACTCGTAAAAGTTTCTGTGTGACTGTATGTGGGGTAAAAATATGGAATGCTCTGGATCTACAGCAGAAGCTCTGCCCAAATATTCACACATTTAAGCACATATAAAGACATGGTCTGGTCAGAATACAGAATGAGCCAAGTTTAAATGTTGTCGTATTACACCTTCTTCACCAGTGTTGTGTCTAGTGCCTGATCTTTACTTACCATTGTTGGTATTGTGTGTGTCATATTTCCATTGCTGTTGTTGTACCATTATTGGTAATTTTGTCCTTACCATTGCTGGTATGTATTCTTGTTGTCATCCTTAAAATGTTTCTCACGGGAACATCAAATGCGCAATCCATGTTGTGTCTTGTGTTAGGGAGTGATCCACACTGTAAGGAAGTGGATCAATGAAAATCTATGTTATTCTTAATGGACAACAGGGGTGGGATTCAATAAGTTTTCTTCTTCCCACTCCTTTTTCAGCAATAAAATGTATTTGTTATACTGTAACTTCTGGACATATGAAATTATTTTTGTTGTTGTTTTGTGTTTTCCTTACAAAATCTGCTTGAAATGAACAAATAAATTAAATGAAATGAAAATTTTCGACGCAGAATATAACGGTGTCTTTTATTTAACCATATGATCTTTGGCCCTGAAAAAGTGAGAGACTGTTCATCAGTAAATCTTTGTATAGAACAGTACCTGGGTTTTTCCATTTTAATGCACCAGTAAATCATCCATGTCTGACCAGCAGGGGGCAGTTTCCTCATCAGAACGTAATGCTAATGGAAATGTATGTGATTGGTTTGAACTCCTCCTGAACTTGTGGAAGCTGATGTTGTACTCCTCTTTTAAATATAAAACCAGCCAATGTTCCAATTCCCTCCACAAGCGCCCCGGGCGTCTGTCTCACTCCACCTCATGTGAAGCTGGAGATACTGTGGGGGTCTTTGAAGCATAAAATGTTTCGCAATAAGTGCACTTTTATTGATGTTAAGGCCATGAAAGCACTCCTCCCAACTATACACGTAGCCAGTATTCATTGTTTTAGCTCAGTTCAATTTTTGCTTGGTTGTTTAGTTGGTCATTAAAAAGGCGGTATTATGCAAAACTTTTTGGAGCTTTCTACCATGATAATGTTCCCTCATCAATAATATGCCTGAAGAGGTTTGTAGATGTCATCCATGCAAGTTTCAGTAATTTATCAATCTCTCCTGCGCCATTAAAGCCCTCCTTAAAGTTTTCAGCATGACCCTATCCAATGCTCAGCCCAAATGCCAGCATCACCCATGCTCCTACATGGCAATTTTCCATAAATATGTAAAAACAGGAAACAAAACAATACACTATTCTACAAATCTGATGCCATCTGTAGTAGTTTAAATAGTGAAATGCAGCCCAATTGTCATGTGATAAAGTTCTGACAACTATCAATAATTATATAATTGACTTATAATTATATAATTGACTTGGTCCAAAGGTGCCGCATGGTGACAGCTGGTTGGCAACAGTGTCTGGAGAAAATGTTCCCATACTGCACCTGCCGGTGGGTTTTTTGCTCTCTGGCACCAAGGATCATGTGTTCACTGAGAGACTGAGGATGAGACAATGTGTTTGCTGATGTCTATGTTAGATCATGTTTCCATGTTTTTCACTGTGAAGAACATTGGGGAAACTCTGGGTGTGATTCTGGGCTATAGAAATAAAATTGAATTGAACTGAACTGAATAATAAACAGACTTAGCCAGAACTACAATAGGTGATAACAGTAAACAAACTAGCTAACATATGCCAACACTTTTTCTCACTTGACTAACTCTCAGTTTTTTGTTACAAATCAACCCCGGAACCATGAACACTTGTATTGACCACAGGCAGAATACAGATGACATTAAGAGACAGGCCTCTACTCTGACTCTGTTTAAATCCAGGCTAAAACGGTTCTGTTTAGCTGCATATGACTGAAAGGTTTTCATTTTCCATTCCACACTTTACTCTTCTCTGTAATTCTCTGTAATTTAATGTCCCATCTCTATTTTAAAATTTTATGATGATTATTTATTTATGCGGCACGGTGGCTGAGTGGCAACACTCAGGCCTCACAGCAAGAAGCGGGTTCGATCCCCGGGTCACCCGGGCCTTTCTGTGTGGAGTTTGCATGTTCTCCCCGTGGCTGGATGGGTTTCCTCCGGGTGCTCCGGTTTCCCCCATCAACCCAAAACATGCAGCACCTGAACTAACATCAAGGACCATGTTGTCCACCCTCCTGTGGGTTCACCACCTGCAGAGGGGTTCATAGGGGGGGTCAGGTGCTATGAGTATTGGGCAGCACGCTGCCCCCGCGACCCAGCCGGATTAAGCGGGAGAAGATGGATGGATGGATTATTTATGTTTTGATTTGTTTGTATTGTGATTTAATGTATTTCTTATTCTGTAAATCACTTTGAATTTCTTTGTGTACGAATTGTGCTGTACAAATAAACTTGCCTTGCCTAATCGTTGAATACAGTAGCAGTAACATTGGTCCAGTAGTAATAGCTCCTCCTGAAAATGTGCTGTTTAAATAATTTTTGTATTACTATCATTATTTATTTATATTTTTAGTTTTCAAACAGCCTAAAAACATATCAGCACTGTTAGCAATTGATGTAATTTTTACAGTAAATTTTACAGCAGTGTATTGTATTTGTGTTTTTACTGTAAGTAGCAATGCACTGTGGGAAGTTTATGGTCAGTCCTGTATTTTTATTGTAACTATATTGTACATGTGGAGTTTTACAGCAATTTTACAGTAATTGCATTGCATCATGGGATCGCTGCTGTCTGAATATCGAATTTTTGGGAACAAAGGTAACATAACGTTATTTTACTTACTGTGTAAGTCTAATATGTATTTTATATCATAGTTATATTAGATATATATTCTTTCTGCGTATCTGAGTCAGTGCTGTCTGCTTTGATTAGAGGCGTTAGCGACTGCGTGGTGTCTCATATTAATTCTGACTTGTGTTAGTTGCTTTAGCTAAAGTGAATCTGCACTTCCAGTGCTCCCGGTGCTCCCGGTGCTCCTGGTGCTCCCGCGTCTTTACCGCTGTGGCTGTTACCCGAATTCAGTGCTTCTGCTCCGGGCGTATGTGCGGTGAGTTGCGTACAAAGTTATACGTATTTTTCGGATCATAAGGCACATTTAAAATCCTTTAATTTGCTCAAAAATCATCAGTGTATATCTATGTATTAATTCTGGCTGTGCTAACTGACCTCGAAGAGATTTTATGTGGTACACGTCACTCAAAAATCTGTCAAAATGTTTTAGTAGTTTCGTAAACTACGAAGCCGCACCGCTGGACGGACTGTTGCGGAGCACGGAAGCGGTTATAGTTGAGCACAAAACAAACATCCGCAAACTCTCAAATGAGTCCAGTCGTACAAAAAATGTATTGTGTGTATTTTATCCATCACAATACGGATTGAAAAGTTACAACATCAAGAATTACAATCACAAAATGAAAATGTACGATTACTGCGGTGCTTCGGACTGAATTAAGACTGATCCAGGTCTAAACCAGAACTGAACCAGGACTGTTCTGTCCTTTTACACACACGGGACTCACTCATTCAAGAGTTTACAGACACACCTATCTTATGCTCAACTCCAATCAAACATGCACAGATCTCCACCCATAGAGGTATTCATGCCTCCACCCCATGCACACGAACGCCTGCGAAAGCCTCCGTACTCCAGACTGTCGGACCATTACGGACCTGCTCTTACATCCATGCGGCTCCCGGAGTCAGGAGCGTCACAGAGTGATACGCACTGTGCTTCATCATAATATTACGGTGTGTATAAGGAGCCGAAATGGCACCTGTTAAGAAACATGCTGACCTACACACCCAAGTGAAGCAAACTAACTCGGTGCTGCCATCATTCCAGGTGGATTAACCAAAGAACTCCAACCGATAGATATTTGGTGTCAACAGGTGGGTCAGAGTTAAACTGCAGCTGTGTGGGAGCGTTGGACGACAGAAGGAGAACAAACATTCACCAAGACAGAGAGGCATCACCGGGCGAGTAACGCCACGATCTGCCAATGGATCGAGGATGATCTGCCAATGGATCGAGGATGATCTGCCAATGGATCGAGGATGTCTGGGCTAAGGTATCAGTCTAATTTTTTATGCTAATGACACGCTAATGACTAATAACACTGGTTTATTGATTTAAAAAACTCTTCCGGTTAACTCTCTCTGTTAAAACAGAACAAGTAGAGCAATCCACAGCCAAGGGCCGTGATCAATATGGATGTGTCCAATGGGCACCTAAACAACCCTCTACCCTCTGGAGAGGCTGCAAGAGATGCAGCAGCTGTATGCCCAGGTAGGAATGGTGGAAATTAATATTAATAATTCATATCTTGTATTCATAAACTTATATTTAATTTTTGTGTATTGATGCGTCCCAATTTTCACCCCATCCATAGGAAGGAATGTCAGGTGTGGCAAGATGTGCCTGTTTACTCACTTCAAGGACGGGGATGCGATCTTCCTTATGGTTGATGTGAGTATAACTGTCATTACATATGAACCACTCCCTTCAGTCTCTGTCCTGCTGTTTTTTGACTGTTAATGAACAAAAACGATACCAGCCCCATCCTTTGCTTTGGACACTTTGCACATTTTTCTAACACAATCCACTGATTAGCATGGCCATAAGACCGGAGCCAGCAGTTCAGTCTTTAAAAAAAAAGTTCATACATTTGTACATTTGGCACCATAAATTGAAGCTGATTTCCCCCTTGCTGTTGAGTACAACATGACAGCATTTGTTTTCTTTGTTGTGGTTTACTCAACTGTTTTTCTTCTCCAGCCTTCAGATGTACAGAGGTCTGTGACACTGCCAAGCAAACCTCAGTTAGTTTTACCAGGTATAAGTTTTTCTTACTTTGTAGATGTTTATTCTTGAATTAATGCATGTGGTTGAGGGACGACTGTTCCTAATGTCTTATTTTTTTGAGTTGGGTGAGTGTGGCGGTCAAAAGAAATAATGTTCAAGTGGAAGTGTGTGAGTCTTTCTCAACATGACCATTAAATAATTAATTTTATTTAGCTCTAGTGTGTTTTGCATTTTTGAGTTATATTGGTGATTGTTTTCAGGAGATATACTGCATGGCGACACATGGTTCATGTCCATTGAAGGAGTGTGTGTGATGGGAGCTCCCGGCAACCTCCTGGTTGGATTGACCGTCTGCCTATTACATGTTTAACCTACAGTATCCAGCATAAGCTGCAGGCTTGAGTTCATCCAGAGGTGTGTTTAAATTATGCATTTTCATTATCATGAAAATGGTCATCACCAAAACATCCATCATAACATACACCAGTTTGATCAGTAATAATGCCGAGTCAGTAAGGACTAGGCATTATTACTGTTCCTCTGTCCTACAAACAAACTCACACACACTATCTGTCCCACACAAACACCTCTATACTTCACTTATACTTAGGCCTACATTTCCATACCTTCCTTCATACCAGTGTTTCTTAACTGGTGGGTGGGGACCCAAAGTGGGTTCTGGGTGGGTTGCGGAGCTTGTACTTAAAAACTAAAAACTACTACTAAAAAAAAAGATGACCCTGTCAGATGTATTGCCAGGGTACTACATTAGAGGAAAATTCTATTAATTACAAATCAGTTACTGATGTTAGTGAATCGGTTTGAAAATTTGGGTCGCGACTTCCTGGTGATGGGAAATTATGGGTCCCTGGGCCCCACCATGTAACAACCACTGCTCCATACCAGGTATGTAGCCCCTCAATATCCAGGCACAATAAAGCTGAGCCACCAACCTCATTAAACTATGTTTTACAAGTATCTCTGTAGGTGACAAAGACATTTCCTTGTGCTTATTTTGTAGTGTTAGGGATGACAGTAAGTGGACCTGGCCCACTTAATACAAAACTATTACTTTTACATTATGAATGATCAGATTATGCTGTCTAATTTAGTGAGAGGGGGATGAATGTGAGAGAGGATGACTGATCTCACACACACACACACACGCATGCACGCGCACGCACACACACACACACACACACACACACACACGCACGCACGCACACGCACACACACACACACACACACACACGTTACAGTTTGTCTGGAGGGACACACTCTTAAATGTTAAATGCATCTCGAGCATAACACCACTGATTGCACCAAACGCCCTCAGACAGACATTCTTATAAAATACACTCTCCATCTCATATGTACTCACACATACACACATTCATTCATTCATCTAGAAAGAACCATACATTTTCCATGTCATGGTTATGACCATGTCATATCAGTCTTAACTGTTACCTCATGTGTTTTTCTCTTTCTGTTTTCAGAGCCTTTTGTGGCATTCACTCCCAGACCAGCAGCAAAGCATAGAAGGAACCAGGGCTGAACACACCAGTATGTACTACTAAGAACAGTGTTGGACTTTGAATTGGTGGGTCGCCCGTGGACCCTCTTGGCAGACTGGTCAGTGCATGTGCCGGGGGTGGACTGAGTGAACGGGTGTGAGGGCAGAGAGATGGAACTGGAACACATCAGCCAATGGGAGACAGAGATGCTACCAGATGATACTACTGGAGATGCTACTGAAGCCACTACTGCACATACCTGATGTAGCCACCACCACACAACACAAACAGGTCGTTACACAGACACACACACACACACACACACACACACACACACACACACACACACACACACACACACACACACACACACACACACACACACACACACACACACACACACACACACACACACACACACACTCACACACACACACACACACACACTCACACACACACACACACACACACACACACACACACACACACACACACACACACACACACACACACACACACACACACACACACACACACACACACACACACACACACACACACACACACACACACAGCCTTTATATATCCACCTCACAGCACATACAGGATCAGCACTGCTCAGATGTTTTTTAACCCTCTCCAGTCCATAGACTGTTCAGCTGATGCTTAATTATTTGTTTTAATTCAATTGTTAAACCTATAATAATAATTGTTAAACCTGTAGACTGGTCGGCTGATGTTTTTATTTTTTGTGTGAAATTGTTAAACCTATAATAGTGGCCACAATGCTGAATTTTAAATAAAAATAAAAGCATGAACAACAAATATGCTACTTGTTTTGTTTTTCTTTGTAGAAGTCTGAAATAATTTATCAAAGTTATAGCATGTAATGCTGTAACTTTGCTGTAACTTTGCTGTAAAACATGCTGTCCTGTGAAATTACAATAAATCCCTAAAAAATACAGGAAATTCCTGGCTACTGGGTTGCTGTAAATGTGACCTTTTGCTGTAATATTTACAGGAATCTATCCTGTAAAATTACAGGACACACCCGTAAAATTACATGATGATACTGTAATTAATTACAGTACCTTGTAATAAATTTACAGTAACATTCACAGTAACAGTCCTGTATACCATTTACAGTAAATTAACGGCAACTATTAGCCAGGAATTTCCTGTAAAATTTACAGTAAATTTCTAACAGTGAGGCTGTGCTTGTGTGTGTGGATTATGGCAACATTTCTCCTTAGACATTTCAAGCATTCACTTCACCATGATGTGTTTATATGTGTTTTTTACATTTTCAGAAACCAGAGCAGAGTTTTGTTGAACAATAACATAAATAATAATAATAAAACAAAATTAGATACTGACTAGGCATGCACCGAATATTCGTCCACCGAATATATTCAGGTGAATATTGCAAAAAAAGCCAAGTTCAGCTTTCGGTTAAAAGTAAGGCTGAATAGTGGTGCGTGACGAAATGACGCAATCAACTTTGCTGAAAAAGTGTGGGCACCCCTGTTTTAAAAGTGTCTGAGAGCGAGAAAAGAATTGCAGTTTGCAATTTCTTAAGTATTTTTTTGCCGTTTCTTAAGCATTTTATTTGTGGCTTGATATAAATGCACAGTTGTTAATATTTTAATCAATATAAAACAATTTTAAAATGTTTCAGATGTCACAGTTTGCTTCTTTTTATTTTGAAGCTGAAGTACTGTTATTACCTTTTCTGGTCTGGGATATGTTGTGTGCAGGCTGTAGAAGTGTATGAGGTTACAAGCACACACTGTGAGATTTACTTGAGCCTTCTGTTTATTTAGAATATTAAATAAAGATTTACTTTCTTTTAAAAATATGTAAATGGTCACATTATTATAGTGCTTTTCTACATTTCAAGGCACTCAAAGCACTTTACAACAATGAACCACTCACCCATTCACACACACATTCATACATCAGTGTACACAGACACTGGGGGCGAGGTGGGTTAAGTGTCTTGCCCAAGGACACAACGGCAGCATTCATCTGTGGGAGCTGGAATCACACCAGCGACCTGTGGGTCAGTGGATCTCACCGCCAGCCTTTGGATCAGTGGAGAAACGCTCTCACCAACTGAGCTACTGTCACCATCTGTCTAAACATTTATTCTAGGTTATTTAGGCAATATTAAAAAAAATAGTGAAAAACTTAGCAACTGCATACTACAGCTTGATATTTGCTTTCAGTATTCGGCCAAGCATTTCATTTTTATTCGGTTTCGGTTTTTCACTTTGGTGCATCCCTAATACTGACAGCACACAGCCCACATATTGTGACCTCAAGAGCTGCTTATACAATACATCTGTACTGAGGCAAGACACATTTTGCTCAAATACATGGGATCGAATCGTGCACAGGGCTTTTGAGACTGATGTTCTTCTTTTTTTTTGTATGAACTAAACCCAATATTTATACAAACGTAACCTTCTAAGCTAAGACACCATACCTGTGTGCCAGCTCCATTGCCCTGTATCTGCTGCTCCAGGGCTCCAGGCCTGTGCTGTGATTACATGAAAGCAAAGAGAGAGCTGCAGCATTCTGAGTTTATCCCATCACAAAACACATCACTTTAGATTGAAGCGCCACGCTGTCCTGTGGGAACACTGTGGAAGATGGAGGACAGTGCTTGGCGTAACGTGATCAGGCATTAGCTCGCCCCCTAGAGGACAGGCGCGCAGCCGAAGGTCGCACTCACCTTCATATCAAACATCTGCGCTGTGAGCAGAGCTGCAGCTTCTGACATACACGCCACGTCTTTAAGCAAGAGTTTATTGTCTCCGTAGGGAAATTTGTCCTCGCGCTTGACCCATCCTTCAGTGTCTGCAGGTCTGGGTAACTAAGCGGGAAGATGCATACCCTGGGTGTCACACCCATCTCCATATTTTGAATTAGGTTAGTGATCTGAAGTGATCAGTCAGTGTAGCATGGGTGTATACTGATAGATGGATGGATGGATAATAAATCAAATAAGCCCACTATGTGCTTTTTGCATTTAAGTATAAAGTGTGTGTTAGCATGTTAGTTTAGTTCAGTGTTGGACAGACTGAATCCCACTAGTTTCATATGCGCATTCACCGAACCCTTCTTAATTAGAAAAATAAAATGTTTTTTTTTTTTAATTCAAAACATAGGTATATATATTTTATTGGTGCTCACATGTGAATCCATATTCCACATATTCGTCCGACCACTTTCTTTTTTTGCTTGACATAGTTAGTATGAAGGGAAAATATTAAGAAATATTAATATGACGGCAAAACTCAGCTCGAGTTGAAATACCTAAGGTAAGTGAGGAATAACTTTGGACTTCTACAAAACGTCTAAAGTGAACTTGTTTTTTTCATGTTTTTAGGACAAGGAAGTGTTTGATCAGGACCAGTGATGCTGTGTTGGAGTGTAGGTGTAGACTGTGTGCTTTAGCCTCCACTGTCCTATCAGCTCCTTATCTCTCCTTTGTGCAGCTCTATCAGTCCCTTTCTCTGATTTTCATTCTCTTCACAGGGACCACTGGAGATTCTCCTTATCACTTAACCTGCTGTTTTTGTTCATTTAATGGAGAATCAATTGGATGTAATTTGGCTCTTTAAAACAATAGCAGAGAAGAACCACTCCAATAGTTACTCCACTGCACTGACTTGTGTGTGTGCTGTGCACAAATACCTAATTATTTGTAATGATCAGAGGTGGTTGGAGTTGCTCAAAATTGTAGTCAAGTAACAGTACTGGTACTCCAATAATATTACTACTACTGGAATATTACTACTATTACTATGTGGAAACTATATGCAAGAGTAACTGTCTGAATGATTTCTAATTATGATTTTATTTTATTAGAGGATCAAAATATTAAATAATTGTTGACAAAAATGAGAAAAAACAAATTCTGAATGAGAACTAATATACCGTATTCTCTGGACTATAGAGCGCACCTGCATATAAGCCGCATCTACTCTATTAACCTCTTGAGACCCTGTGGCCCCATACGAGGACATTACATTTTTGCCTCTTAGCACCATGATTTTCAATTATTTTAAACTTTCACCTGTAATCAACTAAAAACCTCTACAGCAGCTCCCAAAAGTAAAAAAAACTGCATGGTAAAGTTTAGATGCAAAATGTATGAATAAAACCAATGTATTTATGTACAATAATGTCTCTTCATGTATCTGAATGTATCTTCATTTGGCATTAAAATTTGACACATTTTATTGCCCACAGCAGACGAGAGCCTCAGGAAATGTCATGTCCTCGTTTGAAGACATTGGGACTATGTTATATTATTGATTGTACATGTTGTTAGGTAAACTTGGGAATATTTAGATGAGTTTACAGTTATAAATTGCTGGACGTTTCTGCTGCTATAGGGAAACTGCTGCCTGGCTCCACTTTTTGCACCTCTACTTTTTTTTGTAACGATTGAAAACCAGAAAAAATTAAAACTGTGGACCACATTTTCAGGCCTTTTTGTGTGTTTTTAACCTCACTCACTGAACCCCAACCCGCTCACGGTCGACCTACGTCACATTTGGCAGGTTTAGTGCTTGAAATAAACAGCTAATTGCTGTTTGTTTGTTTTTTGTAATTTATTTATACATTTTAATATTTTTACATTTTTTAACCAATGGTGTCATACAGAAGACTTACTTAGTAGGTCCTACTTATCCCAAATAGCAAGAAGAAATGAAAAATGCACACCAGACAAAAGCTCGGGTCTCAGGAGGTTAAAAAAAAAAAAAAAAAAAGATATACAAGCTGCAACCGGGCTATAAGCCGCTGATATCCAGGTTGAAAAATGAGACATTTACTGCATATACAGAACGATTTTGTACTGTAAATGTACATTTATGTACCTGAACAGATTCTTTCTGAACTTTTAACACAGCATCAACTGTGCTGATTAAAACAAGGTCAAAAACAGAGAAGAACCGGTAACTGACCTTCATTTCTCCTGTGCAGTGAAACCACAAGTCACTTTAATCATCTTCGCTGACACCACTGACCCAGGCTTACAGCAGCAGCACGGCAGAGGTCTGTGCAGGACAGAATTTTCAGTCCCGCTCCCGCGTCGTGCGGTCGCCCTCCTGCCCGCAATAAGCTTTCAGAATATGTCCTGTGCTGCACTGTTTTGTGTTGGTCCCGCGGGTGCAGGGCTCTACAGCACAGTTTCCTTCCTGGAGCAAGATCGATGCCTTCAGCTTAAAACTTGCATCATACAAACTCCTTCATGTGCTTTTCATGATGAAGGGGTGAGGATTTGAAAATAATTACCAGTTAGTAATTTGTCGTGCGTGTTATATTTGCTAAATAAAAAGTAGCGTATTCTTCTTTGCACTAATTTTCCGTCTATCATGTTTTTGAAATTCCGGTTAGAGCGCCCCTAGCGGTGGAAGAAAAATCTACAGATTAGCCGCTCCTTTGTAAAAGCCGCATGGTTCAAAGCCTGGGAAAAAAGTAGCGGCTTATAGTCCAGAAAACAAGGTGTACATATATATATATATATATGTGTGTGTGTGTGTATAGAGTACTAGTAGTAGTAGTTGTAGTAGTAGTTGTAGTAGTAGTAGTAGTAGTTGTAGTAGTAGTAGTAGTAGTAGTAGTAGTAGTAGTAGTAGTAGTTGTTTAGTTTGAATTGAAACATGGCAACACTATGTTCAAATCATTTCATATGGTCGACAAAGCTTTTGGACTTGTGGACTTACTCACAGTGGGGAACTACAACTTATACTCAAGAGTACTGTTACACTGTACAATATATTATTTATGTAGAATATATATAGCTGGCAAAACAGCACATATTGTTGGGCCTAAACACAATATAAAATAGGTTTGAATGATATAATTCCTCTGGGTGGCCTTGAAGAAGAACATGTAATTACAGCAGCTAGACAATATGTTTATCAGCTAACAAGCACAAGTATTATCATTAGAACAGTGGAGGTCTGCTGCTGCTGACAGCCTCCTATAGGCAATTAAAACAGATAATTCATGCATACAAGTGGGAGGGACAGAAACAAATGCAAGCACTCAGCCAACCAGCAGCGTTTCTCCACCGAGGACTCACCTTTAGACTGGAGAATAAATATGAGCATATCAGGACTACTGTGTAAAGGTCACCCATATGCACAGAATGTAAATGAGTTCTGTAATGACATGTTTTCTGCACACATATATGTGTAAGGCCCACCCCTTTATGCTATAGTGGAAATCCACTGGCACAATGATGTAATGATGTATACCAGCCAGATTCCCTCCCATTGCCAGCAGACATATTGTGAATAGATAAATGCCTGAGCTTTACGATTTTCAATTCAATTCCATTTCGTATGATCTATAACATAAACAGGTTTTCCAGAGCTAATGCTGATATCGATATGCAATATTTGTCTTGCTGTTGTAGCTGATAACCAACATTAAACTTTTTAAAATATATAGTACATACCAATTTATTGCTGTATACATTCCTATGCACACAAGAAGAAAACAAAAACGTTGGGGTCAAATATTGGTTAAATGTTCAATACAGACCACAGATGTACAGACTTTTATGTCCCATTCCTAGTTTACCTGCATTTTGACACAACAGGGTCATGTGTGAACAAAGACAGACCTGATGTTTCTCCATTTTTGATCTGGTAATTTTTCCCTAAATTACTTGTAATATGTAGGGAAGGCTTATGTGTGAATGAAGCCAGAAAATTCCCAGTACCACTGCTTAGTTTCCTTGGTTATGACCTGGGTTTCCTTGGATACAGGCTGTGTTTCCTTGGCTGCGTGTTTGGTTTCCTTGGTATAGGCTGTGTTTCCTTGGCTGCCTGTTTGGTTTCCTTGGTATAGGCTGTGTTTCCTTGGCTGCCTGTTTGGTTTCCTTGGTATAGGCTGTGTTTCCTTGGCTGCCTGTTTGGTTTCCTTGGTATAGGCTGTGTTTCCTTGGCTGCCTGTTTGGTTTCCTTGGTATAGGCTGTGTTTCCTTGGCTGCGTATTTGGTTTCCTTGGTATAGGCTGTGTTTCCTTGGCTGCCTGTTTGGTTTCCTTGGTATAGGCTGTGTTTCCTTGGCTGCGTATTTGGTTTCCTTGGTATAGGCTGTGTTTCCTTGGCTGCCTGTTTGGTTTCCTTGGTATAGGCTGTGTTTCCTTGGCTGCCTGTTTGGTTTCCTTGGTATAGGCTGTGTTTCCTTGGCTGCCTGTTTGGTTGCATGATTATGAGCTTGGGTTACATTCCATTGCCTTCAATACAACTGATTCAGCAGGGTGTGTTGTGAATGGGGGTCAAATTGAAATGTACTTTAAGCTCTGTGTGAAAGCTTTATTTAGTGCCATTTAACACAAACCATGCCCTTCCATTTGATCCATTCAGTTTTGCTCTCCATTATCTGTATAATGAGAAATGACTTGCGCATATGTCATTTTATACTGTCTTTGGCAATGTCAACAGTGCTCAACAGAGCTCAGGATGGAATGTCAAAAAATAACTGTTACTATGGAAATGTGCCATGAACCAGCAGTGCAAAGTACCCAGAGAGATGCATTTGACAAAAAACAAACAGTTCTTCCCCCAAAGTCTGAACTCTGCTAAAATAAACATTACTAAACATTATTATGATAAATGTAATAATAATAATAATAATAATAATAATAATAAATTATTATTATTATTATTATTATTATTATTATTATTATTATTATAAGTAAGTGCATAACTAGCATAGCATGCTAGATGTTTTTAGCTTGACCATGAAGGCAACACTCTGTTCTGGTTTCTGAAAGTTGAGGTGAATAATTATGATGCTCAAAATTCATATTGTGAGAGAGGAATATCTTTGGACAACTGCAAATTTCAACTTTCAACTTAATTATTGTCCCAGAGGGAAATTGTTGTGCAGCAGTGTCAGACATACGGACGGGGGTGACAAGTCTAATTTCGATTTCTTTGGATGTCTTGTACATGTGAAGGAATTGACAAATAAAAGGCTACTACTACTACTACTACTACTACTACTACTACTACTACTACTACTACTACTACATCCACACTTCAAACTCCACCTCTGAAGCCAGGTGTTTGTACTCAGGAACACCTGGGGGTATTCCATGAAGCGAGTGAAAGCGGAAGCCTGGCTTATTTGGGCAATCCAAGCTTGTCAAATCCTCGGTTCTGTTCCACCAAAGTGATTAACCAGAGCTGGCGCTGAGTTGCCAGAGTAGCAAGCACCCGGGCACTAACCTGGTCAAGACCATGCTAACTGTCAAGATTATTTCTAAAGAAACAGTTTAGCCAAAAGTTTCAGCACTTGCAGTCATATTCCTGTGTTAGAACACCTGTCTATGTTTGATACAGTTGAAAAAGTGACTTGTATAGTCGCATGTCACTTGAGACTTTTACAGTCCGAACGCTCCTAAGCACAGAACACACATGTGTGCACAAATCATATAAAAGCCTATGGCCATTATTTCATTAAAACGATCTTGCATATGGCTGTTGTAAGGGGCAGTTCAGCTTTTACACACAGACAGATGCTGGTTTGGACTCTGAGGATGACAGTGAGTCTGTTCACTCATTCATCATGTCTGTCTCACTCTGTTTTCATTCCCTTGTCTCTCACTCCCTGTCAAACTGCGAACACCTTGGCACAGATTTTATTGTTCTTGTTAGGGTACATGTGAAGATTTCCATTACAGCTTCACTTACACACAGCAGAACTTAAACTCTGTACAATCTACCGCACTTTGGGTAGAAGTGAGGCAACTTCGTTCCCCGGGTGTTTTAACCAGGCTCCAGAGTCCGCACTACGCAGCCAGCCTCCTCTCTACTGGTGGAGTGACTGGGAAAGGAGGGGGAGCAAACAAGAGAAGAAGGGGGAGTCATGTCTTTCCTCTCTGTCCTCAGATCAGAATGAAGAAGTTCCATGGCCCAAATCAAACTCTGCAGGTGTGCTCCTCTTTCCTTTAGTCAGACCATAAAAAACATCACATTTTTGGCCCATTTTCCATGATGTTGTTGATCCATTGATCTGGCCTTCTCAGAGTCAGGACTGGTTTTGATTGACTGACTGAATTTTAATTCAATTCAATTTTATTCATATAGCCCAGAATCACAACAATAGTTCCCCCAGTGGGCTTCACAGAAAGTGAATAAACATGGACACATAATCTGGCATAGACATCAACACATTGGCACACACTTGGACATAGAGATAGTCAAATAGATAGAAAACAATCAGCAAACAGATTCTCCCATCCTCAGTCTCTAATGGTGGAATGATCTTCAGAATCTTCTTGTATAAGACCACATGGTGACCTCAAGAATGCATTATTATTTTGTGTAGGAAATTACATTCATTTATCATCTTCACTGGTCATTCTTGTGTCGAGCCTGTTCCTTAGTATGGAAACATAGCCTAATTTTACACACTTCATGATTCCCAGACTCTATTCCATTCATGTAATAGAGTGTTGAATAATACCACGTTATTAAATGTAAAATGCACAGGTATACAGTTTGTCATAGCAACCAATTTGTTGAAGTATGTGCAGAAGATAGAAAGTAGGAGCGTCAGTCACTGCAATTTTATCATTTATGTTGTCAAAAGTCCTCAAAATGGCATCTATAACCTGAAAAAATCATGCGACTGAAACCTATGAACACAATAATCTTTCAATTTGACCTACCAAAATCCATAGTACTGATGTTTAATAATAGTGGTTATTGGATTTTGTTAGGTCCCATTTTGTTGAATGAGCCATCATGTCATAATGCAACTAAAAATCACACTATGTAACTTTTCTGATCAAGGGTGGTTGTGTATATGGAGATAGTATTAGTATTTTGCCTGAAATGTTTGGATTTCAGAGAGGTGTAATATTTGGACAAATGGTGTGGCATTTATCGATTTAAAACAAAATACATATTGTATGGTCAGCCATCGTTAAAATGGCACCGTATATCAGGAAGTAGAAATCCATGAGTTGTTAAGCGATGATGTTACTTCCTGGTCCAACGAGAAACTTCCCAGCTGATTTTTAACTTTGTTTTTGTTCCTTATTTATCAGACAATACACAGATACCTTTCAAATGGGTATGTTTACCATGACATGTATCAGATATGGAAATAATGTAGTAATAATAGGATTACCCGTGTGTTTATCAAACTAACTGCTGGGTCACGGCTAACACTCACTTAGGCTAGCCTAGCTTCTTACCTCATCTTCCCTCTTATGTCACAGTTATTAATATAGGTACATACACCTTGTTAGCTTCAAAGAAATGCATTCTCTTTTTAACAAGAGATATGTCATAGATTAATTGATGGATGTCACTCAATTTTGGAAACATATTTATCTCCATGAAAACAAGCAGGAGAAGCCTCCATATGAGACAAAAAGGTGACGGACCCTCCACTAGAAAAGTTACACAGCATAACTGCCACCAGGCAGAGAGCCAATACATAAACCCAGGTACTGTGCCTGTTGGAGAAATGCCTGAAGTGTAACCCAAGTCAAGACACTATTACCATGCATTTGGAAGCCCTTATTTCCAGGCCAAATGTGATATACGGAGGTGCCACCAAGTTAACAATGTGCGAGTCAACCAAGCCATGCTCCAGAAGTGTGTCCAGAGCGGGCCCCGGCGCATGTCTCGGGGCTCCTCCATCCATCTGCCGGCCTCACTTCATTTACATTTACATTACACCCAGCTGGAGTTGATTTGGTGGCGCGTGATGGATGGCCAGCTTCTGATGCTGTTTATAGAAATGGGCTCTGGGGGCGAGCTGTGTCAGCCCGAACAAATTCTCCTACAATATGGTGGCTGGCTTGTTAGAGGCAGAATTGGCATGTGCAGCGATGGTGCGTCTATTTGCAGCATAAGAGGCTTTATTATTGGGATCTTGTCACAGTTGAGGGCTTGTTAGCAGTTAGCACATAGCACACATGTTTGAAGTCTTCCTGAATAGCCTGCAGTTGCTAACTTGTGCCATGTTTATGCATTTGCTGCAGATATGAAGAGGCTCTGCTAACAAACCACTGGATTTAGAGCGGATTTGGTTGTGTTAGTCAGGCTGAATGAGAACTGTTATTTATACACAGCGGAGTAGTAAGGGCTACAGTCTGTATATTGTTGAAAATCATTGGCTTTGGAACAATAGGATTATAGCATGTCATCTATCAAATCTCAGACTGCTTTTGCTGTTTCTATGTATTTAAAAATGCTGTGCCTGAATATGGTTGTTGTAAAACTGTGAAAAACAGAACTAGTTTATTTTAAATGGTTTGCAGTAATCCAAAGTTATTCCTCACTTTACTAATCATTCACTGCCATGAGTATATAAACCCTTTTTACAATCCCCAGCTGAGATTTGCAGTTATTGGAAAAGCCTTTCAGTTGCAGCAGATAGCATATAGCTACCTTATTTTGGACCGCAGTAATACAATAACTGATTCTACAATATATCTGTACTGGATCAAATACATGAAATTTACAGGGCTTTTAAATGTAATGTGTAATGGCACTATAATATATATATATATATATATGTGTGAGGAACATGTGTTCCTCACCTTCCACGGTGGTTGGTCTCTCACCCTCATCAGCTCGGGTCCTCTACCAAAGGCCTGGGAGCTTGAGAGTTCTGCGCAGTATCTTTGCTGTTCCTAGTATTCCTAGTAGCTGTAACCACTCTTCCAGTTTTTTCTGTGCTTTTCTGGACTGAGATTTCCGTTGTCCTTCCTGGGATCTGCTGCAACCACTCTTCCAGTTTAGGGGGTCACGGCCCCGAGTGCTCCGATCACCACAGGCACCACTGATGCTTTCACCTTCCAGACCCTCTCCAGCTCTTCCTTGAGCCCCTGGTATTTCTCTAGTTTCTCCTGTTCCTTTTTCCTGACATTGCCATCGCTCGGTATTGCAATGTCACCACCACGGCTTTGTTCTCTCACTTATCCAAAACCACTGTGTTTGGTTGGTTCGCTATCACCATTCTGTCAGTCTGTATCTGGAAGTCCCACAGGATCTTGGCTCATTCTCCACAACCTTTGGAGGCTTTTCCCACCTTGATCCTGGGGTTTCCAGCTCGTACTCTGCACAGATGTTTCTGTACACTATGCCCGCTACTTGGTTATGTTGCTCCATGTTTCCCTGCAGCATCTTACACCCTGCAGTTATGTGCTGGACTGTCTCAGGCACTTCTTTGCACAACCTACACCTTGGGTCTTGTCTGGTGTGGTAGATCTCGGCCTCTATTGCTCGGGTGCTCAAGGCTCCTGTGCTCCAGGATGAGCCTCTGTGTGTCCTTCAGACCAGCCCTCTCCAGCTATTGGTAGGATTTCTTGATATCAGCCACTTATGTTATGTTACAGTTATGTTCCGGTGGTTCGCCCATGTAGGGGTTTGTCCTGCCATGATGGTCCCTCCAGCACCTCTTCCTCTGGGCCCCACTGTCTGAGACATTCTCTGAGCGTCATCAGTCTGGGCCTTGTCACTGATGTTCTTGTGGAGCTTGGATGTTTCATCCTGGACAGTGGTTCCCACACTCACTAGTCCTCGGCCTCCTTTCTTCTGGCTCACGTGCAGTCTCAGGGTGCTGGATTTGGGATGAACCCTCCATGTATGGTCAGGAGCTTTTGTGTCTTAACATCCGTGGTCTGTATCTCCTTCTTTGGCCAGTGCATGATTCCTGCTGGGTCTGATTTCAAGTTTAGTTTTGGAATGGGAAAGGATTGTTATTGTTGGAGATTTCAACATTCATGTTGATAACAGCAGTGAGTGCCTCAGCAGTGCTTTTGGTGCTCTCCTGGATGGGGTCGGTTTTACCCAGAGTGTGAACAAGCCGACTCACTGTCACAATCACACTCTTGATCTCATCCTAACTTATGGTATTGAGATTAATGATTTACTTGTAATTCCTCAAAACCCTATACTCTCTGACCATTTTTTAATTACCTTTCAATTCGTACTAAAAGACTATCCAGCTCTGCAGGAGAAAACTATAATGAAAAGAACAATATCAGAAAAATCAATAGCCGAGTTCAAAGAAATAATCGAGCCAGTATTAAATGATATGCCATGTGACAATGAGAACAACTTTAATCCAATTATCATGGATCAGTTTGTTGATAGGACAATGCTCACCTTAAAATCTGCTCTCGATGTTGCAGCTCCGCTAAAACAGAAAAGCATTAAACCAAGACCTCCGGCTCCTTGGTATACTCCAGAATTGCGATCACTCAAACAACACGTAAGACGCACAGAGAAGCTCTGGCGCCGCTCGCGCTCCGAGCAGTCTCTGAAGGCATGGAAGCTCTGCCTGCTCTCTTATAAGGCCGCTCTGCCAAAAGCACAAACCAGATACTATTCAAACCTAATAGAAGTAAACAAAAGCAACCCCAGATTTCTGTTCAGCACTGTAGCCAGGCTGACAAACTCGCACACTGCCCCTGAGTCTCTTCTCCCTTCGAAGTTCAGTTGTGATGACTTTCTTGAATTCTTCGACTACAAAATTATAACCATTAGAGACAAGATCAACGAAGCCACTCCAAAAATCAGCCCCGAGCAAATTCAGCAAATCCAGTCTGTAACACCAATATCCCACATAAATCCTCTAACAGCATTAGACAAATTTACTCCTGTCGATGAGGTGGAGATTACCTCAGTCATCATGTCGTCCAAACCATCAACTTGTTTGCTCGACCCTATTCCAGTCAAACTCCTCAAAGAAGCTCCACCTAATAATAGGTTCCATCCATAACATAATAAATATGTCATTAGAAAATGGCTTTGTTCCTCAGTCCTTTAAATATGCTGTAATTAAACCGCTTTTGAAAAAACCTATCTTAAACCCTGATGAACTAGCCAACTACAGACCTATCTCAAATCTTCCATTTCTCTCAAAGATTCTGGAACGAGTTGTGGTGAAACAGCTTTGTGACCATCTGCAGGGCAATAATTTATATGAAAAATTTCAGTCTGGTTTCAGAGCTCACCACAGCACAGAAACTGCTCTGCTTAAAGTGACAAATGATTTGCTACTAGCTGCTGATAACGGGCTGGCTTCAGTCCTGGTCCTACTGGACCTCAGTGCAGCGTTTGACACCATTGATCACAACATTCTACTGCAGAGGTTAGAATGTGACATAGGTGTCAGAGGGACCGCCCTCAAATGGTTTAAATCCTCTCTATCAGATAGGTACCAGTTTGTTAGTGTAAACCAGTGCACCTCTCCCTGCTCTAAAGTAGCTTGTGGTGTTCCACAAGGATCTGTGCTTGGTCCAATCCTGTTTACTCTGTATATGTTGCCATTAGGTAACATTATCAGAAAACATGGCATTAATTTCCACTGCTATGCTGATGACACTCAGCTGTACTTATCAATGAAACCAAATCAGATCAAATCGATAAGCTCAGTGCCTGTGTGAAGGACATCAAAACCTGGATGACCCTGAATTACCTGCTCTTAAACCCTGAAAAAACAGAGGTCATTGTTGTCGGTCCTAAAGGTCAGAGAGATTCTCTGTCAGACCAGATAATCTCACTTGACAATGTGAGTATAGCCTCTAGCTCTACTGTAAAAAACCTTGGAGTCGTATTTGACCAAAATCTCTCATTCACAGCTCATATAAACCAAGCTTGTAAAACTGCATATTTTCACCTGCGAAACATAACTAAAATCAGAAAAATTTTGCCTAAAAATGATGCCGAAAAACTTATCCATGCATTTGTTACATCCAGACTAGATTACTGTAATTCTCTGCTCGCCGTCTGCGCTAAAGGTACTTTAAGAAGCTTCCAGTTGGTCCAAAATGCAGCGGCCAGAGTCCTAACAGGAACTAAAAGACGTGATCACATCAGTCCTGTGTTAAAATCACTGCACTGGCTTCCTGTCGAGTTTAGAATTAAATTCAAAGTTCTCCTCCTGACATACAAAGCCTTAAACAATATGGCCCCATCATATCTTCAGGATGCCATTGTCCCCTATCAGCCAAATAGAGCACTTTGCTCTCAGAATGCAGGATTATTAGTGGTTCCTAGAGTGTCTAAAAGTACAGTGGGGGCCGTCAGTTACCAAGCTCCTGTGTTATGGAATCAACTCCCTGTTGATGTTAAACAGGCACCCACAGTCTCTTTATTTAAGACCAGGCTTAAAACCTTCCTCTTCGGAATAGCTTATGACCAGGTTACTTAGTTGATGTCACTAAAATAAGCTGCTGCAGGAGATAACAAGCTGGGGGAAGTGTGGCAACCTGAGCACTGTCCTCTGTTTCCTCCTATTTTCTCATTAGCATCACTTACTATGTTCTCATCTGTAGTTTGTTCATTGCTATTCACATGTTGTCCCCTGTCCCACTCCCCCTGTGGAGTGGAACTCTTTCCGGCGCCTGATGGCAGCTGGACCTCTCTCCTCCTCCTCGCCTGGCTCCTCCTCCTTGCCTGGCTCCTCCTCCTCGCCCGGCTCCTCCTCCTCGCCTCTCTCCCCCCTCCTCGCCCTGCTCTTCCCCACCTGGGTAGCTGTGGCCTTACCGAACTGGCCCACGGGCCTGGACATCTATAGCCTGTCCGTCCATGGGAGTGGATCTCTCCTTCACTGTAGTTCTCCCCGAGGGTTCTTCTTTTTCCCAGGACCCTGGGTTTTTTGGAGTTTTTCCTTGCTGAGAAGGAGGGTCTAAGGACAGGGGATGACTGGACAATGTTTCATTTGCTGCTTTACATGAATGTTGTTTTTTTTTCCTGTTTTGATCTGTGTGTATGTTTGGCTCATCCATATCTTGGAACGCCCTTAGAGGCTACTGTTGTTGCGATTTTGGGCGCTACAAAATAAATTGAATTGAATTGAATTGAATTGATCACTGGCAGGGTGTAGCTGTTTATTGCTTGTGCCTTGTTCTTGCCATTGAGCTGGTTTCTTCGGACCTGCCGTACTCTTTGCCGATATTTGGCCGTCGCTGCTTTCCTTGTTGCCTCAATAACGTTGCCATTTGCCTGTGGGATACCAAGGTACTTGTAACTGTCCTCAATGTCTGTTATTGTTTCCTCTGGGAGTGAGACCCCCTCTGTGTAGACTACCTTCCCTCTCTTTGTCACCATCCTACTACATTTCTCGAGCCCGAATGACATTCCAATGTCTGTGCTGTAGATCCTGGTGGTGTGGATCAGTGAGTCGATGTCTTGCTCGCTCTTAGCGTACAGCTTGATGTCGTCCATGTAGAGGAGGTGACTGATGGTGGCCCCGTTTCTGAGTCGTATCCATAGCCAGTGTGGTTGATTATTTGGCTGAGGGGGTTCAGACCTATGCAGAACAGCAGTGGGGACAGTGCGTCTCCTTGGTATATGCCACATTTGATGGACACTTGTGCAAGTGTCTTGCCATTGGCTTCAAGGGTGGTTTTCCACAACCGCATCGAGTTTGCAATGAACGCCCTTAGAGTCCTGGTGATATTGTACAGCTCCAGGCACTCAGTGATCCATGTGTGTGGCATTGAGGGTGAGCTATTCAGGGTGAGTCCCATCCCTTAGCAGCTGGTTCATTTGTGCTGCTAGGCGCTTGTGGAGAGCAGTGAACTTCCAGGGCTTGAGACTCTTTCCCGGATGTCTGCCACTGTGATGGTAACAGAGCTGCCATGTCATGTGATCTCTCTCTTTCCCATATGTCTTTCCAGTACCTCTCAGTCTCCAGCTTTGGTGGGTCTGCTCTGCTGTTATTACCCTGCCACTGAGCGTAAACTTTCGGAGGTTGTGTTGCGAAAAGGCAGTTCGCAACACAGGGCTTCCTTCCCAATCTCTGGTTGGGGAGTTAGTGTTAATTCCCCTCTGACCTGGCGGTCTGGCTCCCCCTTGCCATAGCATTTTTGTTGTACCTCCTCAATCTCTAGTTGTGATAGCAGTTGCCCTTTGTGAATGTTGGAACACTGAGTTACTAGTTGTTTGGCCGTTAGCTTGGACTGTGGGTATCGTAGTAACCATTTCTCTCACATCCTGTTCATGTAACCCAGGGGTCTCAAACTCAGTTTACCTGGGGGCCGCTGGAGGCAGATTCTGGGTGAGGGTGGGCCGCATAAGGGATTCCACAAAAAAAGTAAAAAAAAAAAAAAGTCCTCAAATGTCATTAACAGTTTTAATGATTTCTTTTGATCACAAAGTGTCCTGAACATGAATGGAACATTGAGTGAAAATCATGAACATGGCTTCTCTTGCCTACTCCTTGCTGCCAGAGACTCACTAACCATGTAGCTTCGACTACTGCAATATTCTCTTTGGTTACTTTCTTGAAGAAATCTTGTTGCCTCAGTAGACCTGCTTTAAGACTGGCGACCCACTTGGCTCTCTCATCCCCCTGGTATTTTGCACATTCCTCAGCATGTTTAGTTGAATAATGGCGTTTAACGTTGTATTCTTTGTGCACTGCAACTTTCTCTGTGCAAATAAGACATGTGGGGATGCCCCTGTGCTCAACAAAGAAATACTGCGTCTCCCACTTTTCTTGAAATTGTCTGTGCTCATCACCAACCTTTCTCTTCACTGCAGGCTTTGATGAAGACATGACTGGGGTATGACAAAATCTAATTGATTCCGCTTAGTGGCGCTCTTGTTTCACGTTTCAAACAAGTGTTTAGCTAATTGCGCACAGATTACGTCTTAACGCTTTGTGACAGAGCGCGCCTTAAGAGCGCTCTGCCGCGTTCCCGAGCCAGAGCGAGAGGCGGCGGTCGGGGAATGTCAGGGCAGCTACAGGTGCTCCGTCACACGCTTCTATCTGTAACAGCAGCGTAGACGATAAACAGCCCGGTAACAGTCACCGTTCTTTTGGCGCTCGATCATGACATTTGTGGTAGAAAGTACGACAGATGCAAGTGCAAAGGCGACTGCTGTCTGACTGTTCACTACACGCCGTGCTGTTGTTGCTAGCATGAAGTGCACGAAGCTGGTGTAGCTTAGCCCCGACCAGGGACGGCGCGCGGGAGCTGCTGATTGGCCCTTCGGAGGTCCACTTTCTCCGCGGGCCACACTAATATTATACTTTCATATTAAGGTGCGGGCCACAAAATATTGTACTGCGGGCCACACTTGACCCCCGGGCCGCGAGTCTGAGACCCCTGATGTAACCCCTCTGACTAGGGTTACTGGAGTAGTAGCTCCAACAGAGCCTGGTTCTCGCATCTTGCCCGTTTCCACCTTGTTCCAGTAGCTCATTTCTCATCAAGGTGTCCTGGTTCCTCGACACCTGACACAGACCTTGTTTGGCCGGGTGACGTCTGAGCTGCCATCTCGTAAGTTTTATGGCCTCTCATCATTGTATGAGGTGGATCCACACTGGCTTGTAAACAAAGAATGTTGGTGATTAATCCACCAACATTGAACTGTTTTTTTTTTTTTTTTTTTTTTTTTTTGGCAATTTACAAAATGCAAAGTAAGTGAAGAAAAAAGAAAATGCCAAAGTCATTAAGAACTCTCTTGAGCGTAAAAGAAGCAGACGTGTCGGTGATGGTCTGGTCCCCACAGAACCCTGACCTGAACATCGTGGAGTGTGTCTGGGATTACAGGAAGAGACAGAAGGATGTGAAGAAGCTCCATCCACACAAGATCTGTGTTTGGAACACCGACCTGGTCCTTCAAAAACTGTATGCAAGTAAACCTAGAAGAACTGATGCCCTTTTAAAACAAAGGGGGGATTTGATTTAGATTTCTCTTTTGTTCATTCACTGCATTTTATTGATTGATGAAAATAAATCAACACTTCCATTTTTGAAGGCATTCCTCATTTACAGCATTTTTTCCACACCTGCCTAAAACTTTTGCACAGTACAGAGTAGTAGTTTAGTATTGTACCATGACTGGAAGACTATAACAGTCCAGTTTAATATGTGTCCTTTAAAACATGCGTTTTGCTTATATATTGTTTTTATCTTTCAGGTCATGTTACTGACATTCAGTAAACTGAAATGATTTCAGTTATATTTGTAGATTGGCTCTGAGCACAAACAGTACCGATGAGAGTGACATTTCAGTTTCTTTGTTGATGCAATGTAATATAATTAAGACACTTATAATTATGGGCTAATCATAGATCTAATTGTAGCATGAATCATAGCATAATCTCTCCACAATATATTTCTTGCAGATGTGGATTTGATCTATTTTTATCCTTAGTGTTTTATGCTACATAGTCTGTACAAATCAGAAATACACATTCTGTCATGTTTATGCCACCAACAACAATTTTATTCTGCACAAAATGTATGTTTAAGTCAAGTCATCATTCTTATGTTATTAACTGTAATGTGAGAACTGTAGATTTACACATTTGTGCAGCACATGGACCTGAATCAGTTAATCAGAAGTACAACAGGAGAGTTTTTTTTACAGTCTCGTTCAAATAACATTAGACTTACACTTGTAATGATCAAAGGCTCATGAAAATGTGAAACAAATATTTCAAGACCATGTGAAAACTTATCAAGCTGCATTTACTCACTAACCCTAACCCTAGCCCCCCCCCCCTTCAGCATGATGTCACTGCAAATTATGAACATTGCCTACGTCTAACTATCTCTCCGACCTCCTGCGGAAATGTCATTAGGTACACTCTCTGTGCAGTCTCTGTCAGAAGGACCTGTTCACCGATTGCTCCTTGTCAGCCTGATGTACAGTGATTGTGTGCATTTGGTGACACAGAGCTGTGCCATAGAGCTGTGAGCTGTATGGAGGAGCCTAATGAAGCTGGGTGCACATCTGTCGGTCACAGCGGGAGTGCCAGACAACCAAGTGCCACGGCAAATGAGGAGCACGTACAGCAGACACATGACTGCTTTAAGTGGCTATGCTCTGGTTTCACTTTTTACTTCTTTTCTTCACAGGAGGTAATTTGTTGCAGATGGTGTAGTCATTAACATGTACAGGTTTGGTATGAGCCAGATGCCCTTCCTTGTGAAAGACACCTTTGATCTTGGCATTGAGCTGACACAGTGGGTTGATTCATGTGGCTGGATATTAGGATTTTAAAAGTAAAGTCATATACTGTGTTGTAGCAGCCAGTCCTCTATAGCACCATAATAATGGCAACTGTCTGCAGACCCTAACAGGTTGTGATTAGAATCACTGCCTGCATTATCCCATTCATGCTGATAGGACAGCAATGCAAAAAAACATTCATTTTGACATTAGATAGCACAGACAAATGGTTGTTACTCATTTGTCCATGATTAATAACAGTCAATATCTAACTTACAAGATTTGTGGTGCTAGATAAAGAAAAAAAAACGAAAAAAAAAAACGGTGGTGGCCCACTACATTTTTGTTGCTGGAAATAATGTTAAACTTGTAAAATGTTTATTATGTGGTTGTTGGGGACTCATCACCAATTTTAATAATCAGTTTACATCTACCTCCAAAAAGTGTAGGTTAGGTTGGTAAATAGTGGCAGTGCTGTCTGTCTACGCAGCTAAGAACAATCTCCCCGTTTGATCAATGCCATCTTGCTTTACTTGTACATTTATATTGTATCCTTGGCAGTGTCAACATGTGACATCTGCACATAGAATCCCTATGGTTTAAACTGAACTGAAGGACAGGCCAGAATTCGGTGGTGGAATTGGCGTTTTAACTGACAGATTGAGATCTGATGATATTGTTGGATTATGATTAATATGCTAAAACTTAACACAACCTCAGTCTTGTCAGCATAAATAAACGTTTTGACTGACAACAACTTTAAAGCATAAGATTAAAATGGCTAAATATGTGGAGTTATTCCATCACACATAATACAAGGGTTCATCATTTGTACATCACCAGTTTGGATATTTCTTCTAAGGACAGTCTCTCCCATGGACTGATGTCCATGGGTTTCACATTCCATTTTTATGCAACATTTTGAAGACTCATTCACTGTTCAAAAGTTACAATATTTTATTTCACATTAAATTGGGCGACAGTAGCTCAGTTGGTAAAAGCGTTTGTCCACTGATCTGAAGGTTGACGGTTCGAATCCCGCTCTCCCGCTGGTGTGATTCCAGCTCCCACAGATGAATGCTGTCGTTGTGTCCTTGAGCAAGACACTTAACCCACCTTGCCCCCATTGTCCGCATACACTGGTGTGTGAATGGGTGAGTGGTTCCTTGTTGTGAAGCGCTTTCAGTGACTTGAAGGTAGAAAAACGCTATAAAAATGTCACCATTTACAATTTAAATTTTGATATGCGTCATATAATTCTACAATATGAACTCAACATGTTTAAATTGTATGAGCTAACTAAATGCATCTACCTATCACCCATCAGAATTACTGAACATTCTGCCATAGACATAATCAATTCAAAAAGAACAGTATATAATGACAAATACTTATAAGTATATAGAAGAAATTATTAGCTTGGTTTAAACAAAAACTCCACAGAAATTTCACAATGAGCTTCAGGAGCAACATTATTGAAATGAGGTAGAGCTGTCCCCACAGGCATTAAGTAAATACAATTAAAAGCTTTCATTTGCCCAAATTCACAAATATTATCACGGTCCAAAACACAACTTAATCAGCATTTGAATGTGAAAATAATGGCTTGCTTCACAGTTGGAATTTCAATTGTATTTTCAAAACCAAGTGTGATCCACTGGAGACTAATGTTATGAATGGCTCTTGTGTGCATCTTTGTCAGTCACCAGCAGCAGGTGGCCCACACTGCAGATTCACACACTGGAGAAAAGAGAGCCAGGCTTACACAACTGGACTTTACAACATGACCAGTAGATCCTGGAGGACCCTCCTGGTCAGAAATGCTAAAGGAGCATGCTGTAGTGATGTTGACACATTATGCGCATACAGCAGGTACTGTAATGAATTCCGTGAAGCGTCTCTGTTATGTTCTCTGTTATGGTTACGACTGACGATGTGTGACTCGCTGTATGAAATCTCCGGGTTCACGCTCGTACGAGCAGACAGGGGAAAACATGAGGAGGAGGCATCTGCATGTACATAAACGAACTTTGGTACAGGCAGCAGTAAAATACCAGATATGCGACCCAAACGTGGAAATACTGGGAATGACATTACAACCTTTCTACTTACCCAGAGAGTTTGGATGTATTTTACTTTGTGTGGTATATGCCCCTCCCAGTGGTAACATCATTACTGACTGTGCTCATGAGTTACAGCTTCAGTATCCTGATGCCCCAGCAATAGTACTAGGAGACATGAATCAGTGTCACTTGGAGTCTGTGTTGCCTGCCTTTGAGCAATATATAAAAAGTCAAACCAGAAAAAACATTTTGGACAAGTGTTTTGTAAATATTAAGAATGAATTCAAAATGCAGACCACCTGGCTTAAACTCGGATCATAATGTGATTCATATGATTCCAGTTTATAAGACAAAATTTAAGAGAAGTAAGCCCGAAAAGAAAGTTATGAGAATCTGGACAAATGAGAGTAAGGAACAGCTTAAAGCACAGGTGTCAAACATGCGGCCCGGGGGCCAGATCCGGCCCTCCAAGACCTTTAATCTGGCCCTCGGCTGATTTTCTATTAAAATATTTAAAATTTTCAGATTTTTCTGGTAATTTTCTGCGCAGCTTAGCATAGCAGCGTCTCCAGTGCTTCTGTGCCTGGTGCCTCCACCAGACTAATGAAGACCTGCCTCTTTCCAAACGCTCTTAAAGGACGATCGTTTTGACTGTTGACCGTGACCCTCATCAGCAAAATGTCAAAAATAAGAAAAGTGGAGCTGAGTGCAGGATTTTCCAAGAAAAATTGACTAATTCTTATTTGTTCAGGTGAATGGGAAACCTGTGCTTGGTGTGTTTGCAACAAGTGGCGGCGCTCAAGGAATATGATCTTAAACACCACTACGAGACACTGCGAAAAATACAATAACTTGAACAGAGAATTGAGAAGACAGAAAATAAAGGAATTATTGCTGGGACTGAAGAAACAGCCGTCTGTTTTCACCCAGGGGCCAAAAGGCTACTGATGCTGCTGTGAAAGCAACCTGACCTAGCATAATATTATAATATTTTGTAAAATAAAATCAAATAAAAAAGATTTCTGTAATAGATTTGCGTTTCTCTGCACAAATATTTGGACTCATTGCTATTTTTGGGGTATATATGCCATGAGTTTTCTGATCCGGCCCCTTTGGAGTCAAAGTTGGTTGTATACGGCCCCAGGACCAAAATGAGTTTGACACCCCTGCCTTAAAGCATATTTTGACTGGACTGACTGGAGGACTTTTCATGAGGGCTCCTTGGACGAAAGGACAACTGTCATTAATGACTTTAACTTTTGTGTACAGTTGGTAATCCCCACAAAAGAAGTTAAAATCTACCCAAATAACAAATCCTATGTGACCAAGGACATTAAAGGAGTCATAAACAAAAGGAAATTGACCTTTAACAACAAAGATACAGTAATACTAAAACAGACAGAAAAAGAATTAAAGCTTAAATTGAGAAGCAAAATCAAAACACAAAAAAGACCGAGAAAACACTTTGAAAAGTAACAACTCCAAAAAGGTTTGGGACACCATGAAATCAATGACAGGCATGCTGTCCCCCATCAAACCTATTGCAACAGATAATCACCATAGGTTTGCCAATGATTTGAACACTTACTTTACAGAATTGAATCATCTGACAGAGAAATGTAAATTAATTCTTACAAATATTCAACCAGGACCTTCAGACAGAATTAAAATTACTATCGATGAAGTCAGAAAAAATGTAAAGCTACAGACACCAAAAAAGCTGATAGGGCCAGATAAGTGCTGTCCTTTCATTCTAAAAAACGTCTAAAAAACTGCAACAGAGCTCGCACCAGCATGGCAACCAGTGTTTCAACTCTCAACTGACACACATACTGTTCCAATAGCATGGAAAACATCACACATAAAACCACTTCCTAAAACTCAAAGTCTGAAAGAACATAAAGACTTCAGACCCATAGCTCTGACCTCAGTGATCATGAAGGCTCTAAAGAGACTCTTGCTCAAACATCTACATTATGGTTAGTAGGTAACAGCTATGGAATTACCTATTACATGTGTCATATCCATAGATATAGAATGGACTGAGGAAGTGTGATTTTACCCATAGCTTTTGGTGGCAACCAAATGGAGATAATCAGGCCTAGCAGCAAGCGCGATAGATAACCTGGAGCCAAGCCATATTTGGAAATCTGGATGCGCAACCAAAGAGCCAATCAGAATCCACAACGGCAGTTGCTAATGTGAGTGGGAGTTACTTTGGGACTACAATAGTGAAATAAAAGCATCAGGATCATGTATAATGGGTTAGTAACATACGCTATGCTGTTACATTATGCTTTAATGAGTAGTCTAACCCGGAATTCACAGGAGCGTCAACAACACATAATGTAGGCATAGCTGCATATGCACGTGCTTTTAAAAGCTTCAATTTACACCAGAGCAGAGCTGCTCCTGTGACGCCAGCCTCTGTGTATTCTCACATTTACACACTAAATTCTTTACATCATTTATGTATTTATTGGTGATTGGATGAATTAAAACAAAATTTAACAAGAGAGACAGCGACACGAGCAGCGATAACGAGCCGAATCTGCATTGCTGCATTAATGAACCTTCTCACCATTTAACTTTGGTTGTCTGCACCACACGTCTTTTCCTTCAGATGTTGTTCTTATAAAGTTGGTGTCTGATGGTATAAAGTGTTTTTTTTTTTTAATTTATCCTCCACGGCTGTAAACTTTCTGTAGTCCATCATGAGTCATTCCCTGAGCTCCTGGGTGCGACGCAGTGTTTACATGACTGTAGTGGTTTTAAAGACCATAAGGGCACTGGAAGTTTATTTTGACATCATGTGCTTATTTTCTGTCTTGCCCCTGCTAAAAAGCCTAAAGATGCTCTGTTGAAGCTGAAAAATTAGAACTCCAACTTAATTTGAGCGGTGCATAGTGTAATTGTCAGGGACAAGGGACAAGGTATAAAAAGAAGTTTAAATTTAGTAAAGTAATTTAACACAAGCAAATTATCAACAAAAACTGGGCCCAAACTGAGGGAACTTAAGGGCAACTGAACACAACCAAAAAAATAACTCCACCAGACAGGGGGCAAGTCCTCTTAAATAGCCAAGGAGCCAACCAACTGAACACAAAAAAGGGGAGCTCCCCCGTTGGCTCAGTGATGGTCTGGTCCGGGTCATTAGACCGAAAAAAGAAAAACACAAGTGTAAGTAAATTAAACTATGGGTATAAATGAAAATGTAAATATAAAATTAATAAATTACTGACACTGGAGTGGTGGCAGTTATCCACCACACACTCCCCCTCCTCTGAAGGCTCGCTCGCTCGGGACAGATAGTCCGCTGTGGTGTTCTGCTTGCCTGGGATGTGCTGCACCTTAAACTTGTAGGGTTGCATGGCCAAGTACCAACGGGTTATTCTGCTGTTTGTGTCCTTCATCCTCTACAGCCATTTGAGTGCTATGTGGTCCGTTTCAAGCACAAACTGTCTTCTCAAGAGTTAGTCGCGGAGTGAATCGAGAGCCCATTTGATTGCCAGACATTCCTTCTCAATTGTGGAATAGCGAGTTTCTCTGGGATAGAGTTTGCAACTGATGAAGGCAATGGGATGGCGATCTTGTGGGGGCCCCTGAAGCAGCACAGCACCCAGACCCTTATCTGATGCATCTGTCTGCAGCACAAACTCCTGGTGGAAGTCAGGGCAGTGGAGCACAGGGTCCTTACTCAGAGCCTGCTGGATGTCTCTAAATGCCTCTTTGGCGTCCTCAGACCTTCCTTGTTTGGGCCTCTGAGACTGGTCATGTCTGTTAGCAGAGAAGCTCAGGCAGAGTAATTGGGTATGAATATATGGTACCAACCTGACATTCCCAAAAATGAGTTGTGTTCGTGTCTGTGGGAGGGGACAGGACTGGATGGCCTTCACTTTCTGAAACTGTGTCTTTACCACTCCTCCTCTGATGATGAAGCCCAGGTATTTGATTTCTTTTTAGGCAGTGGCACACTTGGATGAATTTATTGTTAGTCCTGCATTCTGGAGAAACTCAAAGACAACTTTCTTTGCTGCAAACTGAGAGAGTCCATTGAGTACCTTATCCATAAGGCATTGAAAAGTGGCAGGAGCCCCATGAAGTCCAAACGGCATCATGCAGAAGTGGTAGAGACCCTATGGTGTCCTGAAGGCAGTCAGCTCTCTGGACCTGGAGGAAAGTGGGACCTGCCAATAGCCTTTGGAAAGATCAATGGTAGTGAGGTATTTTCCCTTCCCTAGTTTCTCAATCAGTTAGGGTTCATCAACACCTCGTATTGATGAGGTGCAAACCAGGCCAAAAAAAACTTCGTTCTATGGGGGTAAAGGTCTTATGCTTCCCCAGGTGGCCAGCCCAGGGAATAGCGTGGCCCAATTTTAAAACAGTTTCTCCAACTGATTCTGGCACAACTAGCTGTTTTCTTGACCCTTGTTGTCGATAGAGAATGTCATTTTGAATACAAAATTTGTTTCCCTTAGCTTTAACATTTTGAAAGTACTTAGCAAGATTTATATCCTGCTGCTGCAGTTCTATAATATTACCAGGTATTTGGAAATCTTGCTGTACCTCAGGTTTCGGTGTGTCAGAAGGAGTCACTACTGTCCCTTGAAACTGTCTCCTGGATTTACGCACTTTAGTAGTTTGTTCTGAGGGAAACTCCACATTATAGAAAGGCTAAGTGATGGTCTGGTCTGGTCTGGGTTATTATACCGAAAAAAAAAAAAACACAAGTGTAAGTAAATTAAACTATGGGTAGAAACTGCTCTGCTTAAAGTGACAAATGATTTGCTACTAGCTGCTGACAACGGGCTGGCTTCAGTCCTGGTCCTACTGGACCTCAGTGCAGCGTTTGACACCATTGATCACAACATTCTACTGCAGAGGTTAGAATGTGACATAGGTGTCAGAGGGACCGCCCTCAAATGGTTTAAATCCTCTCTATCAGATAGGTACCAGTTTGTTAGTGTAAACCAGTGCACCTCTCCCTGCTCTAAAGTAGCTTGTGGTGTTCCACAAGGATCTGTGCTTGGTCCAATCCTGTTTACTCTGTATATGTTGCCATTAGGTAACATTATCAGAAAACATGGCATTAATTTCCACTGCTATGCTGATGACACTCAGCTGTACTTATCAATGAAACCTAATCAGACCGATCAAATCGATAAGCTCAGTGCCTGTGTGAAGGACATCAAAACCTGGATGACCCTGAATTACCTGCTCTTAAACCCTGAAAAAACAGAGGTCATTGTTGTCGGTCCTAAAGGTCAGAGAGATTCTCTGTCAGACCAGATAATCTCACTTGACAATGTGAGTATAGCCTCTAGCTCTACTGTAAAAAACCTTGGAGTCGTATTTGACCAAAATCTCTCATTCACAGCTCATATAAACCAAGCTTGTAAAACTGCATATTTTCACCTGCGAAACATAACTAAAATCAGAAAAATTTTGCCTAAAAATGATGCCGAAAAACTTATCCATGCATTTGTTACATCCAGACTAGATTACTGTAATTCTCTGCTCACCGTCTGCACTAAAGGTACTTTAAGAAGCTTCAGGTTGGTCCAAAATGCAGCGGCCAGAGTCCTAACAGGAACTAAAAGACGTGATCACATCAGTCCTGTGTTAAAATCACTTCACTGGCTTCCTGTCGAGTTTAGAATCAAATTCAAAGTTCTCCTGACATACAAAGCCTTAAACAATATGGCCCCATCATATCTTCAGGATGCCATTGTCCCCTATCAGCCAAATAGAGCACTTCGCTCTCAGAATGCAGGATTATTAGTGGTTCCTAGAGTGTCTAAAAGTACAGTGGGGGGGGAGAGCCTTCAGTTACCAAGCTCCTGTGTTATGGAATCAACTCCCTGTTGGTGTTAAACAGGCTCCCACAGTCTCTTTATTTAAGACCAGGCTTAAAACCTTCCTCTTCGGAATAGCTTATGACCAGGTTACTTAGTTGATGTCACTAAGATAAGCTGCCGCAGGAGATAACAAGCTGGGGGAAGTGTGGCAACCTGAGCACTGTCCTCTGTTTCCTCCTTTTTTCTCACCAGCCTGTCCGTCCATGGGAGTGGATCCCTCCTTCACTGTAGTTCTCCCCGAGGTTTCTTCTTTTTCCCAGGACCCTGGGTTTTTTGGAGTTTTTCCTTGCTGAGAAGGAGGGTCTAAGGACAGGGGATGACTGGACCATGTTTCATTTGCTGCTTTACATGAATGTTGTTTATTCCTGTTTTGATATGTCTGTGTGTATGTTTTACTCATCCATATCTTGGAACGGCCTTAGAGGCAACTGTTGTTGCAATTTTGGGCGCTACAAAATAAATTAAATTGAATTGAATTAAATGAAATTGTAAATATAAACTTAAATTACTGACACTGACATTGTGCATATGCTGTGCTGCTGCACTTACCTGCTGTTACTGTTTTGATGTAAATGTGAGGTGTCATATGCACCTCACATTTGACTGACTGATTAGCATGGAAACTACTTATCTAGAAAATGGTTATGTAGGTAGTGTACAGAGGCTAATACATTGGGCACAATCGTGTTTACATTACAAGAGGTGATTTGTAATGAGTGTTTGTTTGGAACGGGCAATATCCTCAAGGTTTGTGACATTTTACCATTGTGTGGGAACAAACCAGCCAATCAATGGTCCACAACAATATGACTACAGAGAAAGGCTTTGCTGTTGCCATGGTGATTTGGTTAGCACAGGTTTATAAAGCATACTGTCAAACAGTGTTGGGTTTTTGAAGATGCCACAAAAGGTAATGTTGTTACAGGCTGATTTTGTGGTATGTTCCAGGTGGTATATGCTTGTTCAAGGGCATAGTCACTAATAAAGGGTGACCAGGTTCATTTGAGATTTTTCCCTTCAGGGCAGACACAAAATACAATCATGTAATGTAATCGTGAGGCAATATTGGCTCTTGTCCCCGCCTGGGAGTATGACATCATCACATTGTAGAATCTGAAAACCACCAATTGTTATGCTATTCAATTTCTCACACCAACTAAATGGGCAATAAGCCACAAAATGTCCCAATTTTGAGACTAAAAACTGGTGATTGTGCAAATGTGAACACACCCTTAAAGCCCAGATTACGATTTCATCGTCTGCATACACTGATGTATGAATGTGTGTGAATGGGTGAGTGGTTCCTTGTTGTAAAGCACTTTGAGTGCCTTGAAAGGTAGAAAAGCACCATAAAAATGTGACCATTTACCATTTAAAGAGAAACCAAAATCGTCCACTGGTTGCCTGGCATATATCTCTGTTTTTTTTTGTTTTTGTTTTTTTTTTAATACAGAGGGATATCAGTCTTCTATTACATCTCAAGCCAAAACCAAACATGATTGTCCAATCAGATTTGTTTATTTCAGTGACATTTGTTTCTTTCATAAAACAATGAGCTCATTGGTAGTCCATCATTTTGAACAAAAGTACATTTCTCTTTCCTCAGATGATCAGAGTTTAGTGCTTTGTTCGTGGATTCTGCAAAAATCTGTGTTTTTCAGCCTCTTGGGATATTTCTTTCTTCCTTTCTTTCTTATAGGCAGCCAGATTTCTTTTTGACCTGTGACCAGACTCTCATCTTTGTAAAGTATTGAATCCTGGATCCTTGGATCCTATGCAGATCTACAAGTTCTGAGAGCTACACTGTGATTGGTTAAATCCACCTGTAACTCATTCTGTTAAAGGCTGAAGAATAGAAGACATGGGCGGGGTAAAGTTACTGTGAGCTGCATTCAAGCACTAAATGAGCCTACAATAATTACACCAAAATAACACAGACTCAAAGCAAATCAGAATCAGAATGACCTTTTTTCATCACCGAGGGGAAATTTTCTTCGTTATAGATGCAACCGACCAAGTAGTTAGAATCAAGTTTCAAAAATATACAATAAGATAAAAGATAAACATAGTTCTCGCTCTCTATTATTATTATTATTATTATTATTATTATTATTATTATTATTATTATTATTATTATTATTATTATTATTATTATTATTATTATTATTATATTCACATCAGTGACATATTTACAACTATATACATGTGTGATCAGGGAATTGGATATTACAGTAGTTTGTGATTTAAAGTGCAGCGTTCAACAGTTTGATGGCGACAGGCAGGACAGATTTCCTGTGTCTCTCAGTGGAGCAGCGGCAGTAGCTGCAGTCTATGGCTGAAAGAGCTCCTCTGATTGGCCAGCACCTTGTGGAGGGGGTGGGAGGGAGAGTCCAGAATAGCCCAGATTTTGTCCAGCATTCTCCTGTCCAACACCACCGCCAGAGAGTCCAGCTCCTCCCCCACAACATGTCCAGCCTTCCTAATGATCTTCTCGAGTCTATTAGTGTCCCTCACGCGCAGACTGCTGCCCCAGCAGACTACAGCGTACATGATGGCACTGGCCACCATAGACTCGAAGAACATCCTGAGCATTGTCCTGCAGATGTCGAAGGACCTCAGCCTCCTCAGGAAATAGAGGCGGCTCTGGCCCTTCTTGTAAACCACGTCCATGTTCCTGCTCCAGTCCAGTTTATTGTCCAAGTTCACCTCCAGGTACTTGTCCTCCTCCACCACGTCCACACTGACCCCCTGGATGGAGATGGGGGTCACAGCAGCTTTGGTCCTCCTCAGGTCCACCACCAGTTCCTTTGTCTTGGTCACGTTAAGCTGGAGGTGGTTCTTCTCGCTCGAGGTGACAAAGTTGTCCACTACAAATCATAATCATAATAAGATTTACAAAGTGCTGTACAAGTAGCAATGAAGAATACAAAACACATAAATATAGCACATAAGACAAAGAAAATAGTCAATGATCCAACAAATCAGTTCTAATAAATAAATAATTAAATAAAGCTAAAAATTCTTTTTAGCTTATGTGTATTTTCATTGAGCCATAGTTCGGCTGGTCCATTTGGATTTTGTTCTTTAAAAGGTGTAATAGAATCTAAAATCAAATTAGTGGTTTGGTAAAAGGAGGAAACCCACCCCTCCAAGGTAAAATTGGGGTTAAAAGTCAAAGCAGCTGAGGTCAAAAGCTGGGTAAAATCAAGAGCAGAGTAGGAGTTGAAAACACGTGAATATTAAGATGGGCCATGATTAAAAGACTGGGGAGCGAAAACAACGTCAAATAAAACTACTTTGTGATCTGACACACAGATATCTTTGGTGGTAAAATTTTCCAGGGTGAGCCCAAAGGTTGAAACCAGATCCAGTGTATGGCCCTTTGAGTGGGTGGGAATAGTAACTAATTGGGATAAATTGAATGAATCAATTATTTCCATAAAATCAAAGGTTAGGGGGTGAGGTTTGAGGGGACAACATATGTGAATGTTAAAATCACCTATGATTAAAACCTTGTTGTGTAGGGCCATACACTGGGATAAAAGTTCAGAAAATTCTTGGATAAAAACTGGGTTGGGTTTAGGTGGTCTATAAATAACTAAAACAAAGGCTGGATCTTTTGAAGAAATAATAAAAGACAGATGCTCAAATGAATTAAAATTATTATAAAAACAGGGAGTGCATTTAAAAGCATTCTTAGAAATGGCTGCAACCCCCCTCCCTTACCGGACAGTCTTGGTTGGTGGAGAAAAGTGTAGTCGTGGGGTTGCTTCAATGAGTGGGGTACAGTCACATTGTGTTAACCAAGTTTCTGTTAAAATCAAAAAGTCCAAGCTGTTGTGGGTGATGATGTCCTGACAGATGAAGGTTTTATTGTTGAGGGATCTGATGTTTAGGTGTCCAAAGTTTGTGGGTACAGGGGTGGGTGTAGGGTCTGTATAGGTGCAGAGGGGAACCATGATGAGACAGAGGTCTCTCTAGGGATGGATTTTCTGTGAGGGTCCAGAGATGACAGGGATCCTGTGTTGAGGGGGAGGACAGGAGCCGCTGTTGGGATGGGAAGAGACAGGTGAAGTAGGATGTGCCAAGTTGGTTTCTGTGGAGACCGTCACGTTGGTAGAAGGAGGAGCGGAACCAGAAGAGATTAAAATTTTCACTAAAACCAAAGTTATAATGGTAGGAAGTGTGTTTGAGCCAAGTGTGGAGATCTGAAAACCTGTTAAAACGTTCAGCTCCCCGACCGAGTGTGGGGAGTGAGCTAGAAATAAAAACAGATTTTCCACAGTAAGATTAAAGATAAAAAAGGTCCAAGAAATTCAGCCTGATTGTCTCTGAATGACCATGAGCAATGTCATTTGTCCCTATGTGAATAATAAGTCCTGTTATGGTGGAGGGTGCAGTTTGTAGGAGACCAGGCAGTTTGTCCAATAGTGTGTAAACAGTAGCTCTGGGAAAGCAGTGAGTGGATGCACTGAAAAACCTGCAGTTCCTTATGACTGAATCGCCCACTAAGAGTGTAGTTGGTGCAAACAGGGGGCATGGGGGATTCTGCAATGGCGGCGGCGGGTCCGAGGCGGATGAAGAGGAGGGCACAGAAGGGAGTTGGGATGAGCTGGCTACCTGCTGAGATTTGAGAGGGGCCGTGAATGAAGTAGTGGGGCAAGGCAGAGCAGAGGACCTGTGGGCTCGCGAGGAGATTGGGGTGGGACCATTGGCGCAAGCGGGGGGGGAGCTGCAGGATACTCAACAGGGCTTTTATTCTTGCTGCAAACCACTACATCGACCCAGGGGTGTTTGTTTGGGGTTGAACAGGATGCAGGATGCAGAATCTTTTTAATGCTGTTAGAATCTCCTTTGGTTCCTTTTTTTTTTCAATCTTCAGTTATTGTTCATCAAATGGGATGACTAATGAAGCACATCATTCCATTGCTATTTGTACATAATCCAGTGCTAAATGTCGTCCAGGCGCTGGCCCCTTGTCCCCTGCAGGTGAAATACACTTTTCTTTCTGGTTGTCTCTTGTCTGGGCCCATCATTAGAGTTGCTTCTTGGTCCACAGTTTACCATGACCTGTCATTCAGCCGAAGCTAAACACCAAACTGCTAATGAGCCCCATCCTTCAGGGGACAGTCTGCCATTACCCAGCAGTCACCTGTGCACCCTGGGAGCCCTGGGAGCCTTCTGGAGAGGGGCGGAGACATTTCTATATCCCTCAGCCAAATGAAGACAGAGCACTGCAGCCCATCCACAGTGACAGAGCAGAGAGAGAGAGCAACAGTGTGTTAATGCCCAAAAACATCCATCCGTCCACTCACTTCATCCGGTGATGGGGCGTGGGGGGCAGGGTGAGGATGTATCCCAGCATTCACTATGCTATAGGCACACAGACTCTAATGTGTTCATTAGAAAATATGCTGCAACATAAAGATGAAAAATAAGGCACAACATAAATAAATAAATAAATAAACAAGAACTTGTATTGGTAACATGGGGGTATTAAACTTCTATGGGGTAGTAACAAAACACATTTAGATCACCATGTTACCTTAGTTAGTTTCAGTTTTATTTTTAACGAGTTCCCCCTCCCTTTGCTCTTCATACTAAGTCACTCCCCCTTGAGAAGTTGGAGTGTGTTGTTTTCTATCATGCTCTTGTATGTCTATAAAAAATGCCCTCTGGAAGCTTGGATGACGAAG